>LBNU01035647.1:5847-17571 GCA_014162995.1 Artemisia annua
CCAACCAAAAGAAAAATAAGGTGAGAAGGAGTACTTTCCTGTACATTTTTTCCTTAAAAGTTAAACACATTTTCCCAAAGGTCTTATTATCTTTCTTAGACTTGTTGAAAATATGAAGAATGGTTTATCAAAATTGGGGAATACTTTGAAAGAAAAATCTTGTAGAGCATGCTATCTTCTTGGTTTTTACTATTGAGTTTTTAGACAAAGTTACTTAGCGAGTGAATACCTTACCTACTAGATTAGGGTAATTAAAAATAGATCTGCTGGCCTCTTTATAAGTTTTGTGGATACCTGGGAGGCGGTATACTGAAGTGTAATCTGTTTAATGAGAAATTGTGGCAAGTGCTAAGTCTCTGTTGGGCTTTGGCATATGCTGGACGCATCCCAGAACGCCCACTGCAACAGTACTGTCCATCGGAGTACATTGGAATGGTTGACTCCTGTACTTACAACACAGGATGCAAAGATGTCTAAAGAAGCCTGAAGTGATTGGAGTGATGGCACTGAGCATGCAAAATTCACTGACCATCAGCCTGCTTGTGCAAGAGATCGGGGTCGATCTAGGATACTGTACTAAGATGAAGTACTCATAGAAGGACGAACCTAAAGACTGGCAGGAATCGGAAAAATGTTGCAGCAAACTGAAGGAGAAACTACGCAAGACAAAGCCCAGATTATCGGCATGCTTGTAGAGCAGCACTACAAGCACCGATGATTTCATCATCATGTGTGTGATATCTGTGATGTGTTGGTGCTGTCACTTTACAACATTAGCGAGGAGATATTAAGTCAAACGTTTTTACAACCTATATATAAGGTATGAAACGATGTGATGTTGATTGGTGAATCAAAGCATCGTTTCATTAACCATAATAACTGTCAACTACTAACTGCCAATATTAACTACCAAATAAACGGGCTTGTTTGGATTGGACTATCCAAACATTACATTGTGCCCAACACGACCCTGTTTGACCCAAGCATACATAACTAAGTACAATTGTCTTGAAATGAAACTTTACAAACATTATCTGAGTAACATTTTCCAACTCAACTCCATATTTGTGTGTTTCTTTTTATCTCTTTTTGCATCGCTCAGTTTTAACTACCTGTCAAATATCTGAGTTACCAAGGTTGAGTGCATCCAAGTCTGTCACATATCAAATTAAGATGCAAAAAGCCGACATTATAATGACAACAGAAACAAAAAAGATAATTATCATGCTGGTGCTTCTATTTCGTTTTTCTTATCATATCTGTTCGAAGTATACTTGCAATCCAATATTCTTTCCCAATATCAAAGCCAAAAGAGACCTACCTTAACACCTATGAGGCCCCCAAAAGGCAGTCTAGCCTGACCGAAAAAGCAACATATCTTCACTCGTAACAACAACAGAAAAAGACACAAACCTCAAACTTAGTAACCTAATACGAAAGATAAACTTACCTATTGTATTTTGTAGTATGTAGCCTTGCTTCTTCCATAAGGTCTGTGAGAATCAACAATCCAAAAGCCACAAACATGTTGAATAATTACTCATATTAAGCTGATTAGGTGCAAATAGAATGTGATAAAATATAGCCAAACAAAATCATAATGAAAACTTGATAAATTATAATTAACCAAATTAAGAAACCAATAACAGAGATGCACGTCATTATCATTCATATTAACTTTTCTTGAATCATGAATACCTTTTATGCTATCAATTTCTTCGACATTTGCAGTTTTGATCTTATTCTTAGACTCCAAGTGATTAACATATGCTATATAATAGATAGAATGTGTCACACTAATTTTATTTGAATAAAGAAAACTATAAACATCTCCGAAACATCATCATAATTTTCAGCCAGCAAATTTAGAACAAACTTAATCATCACCATAAACAAATGCCAACAATGATGTGAACCAAATAATTAATTTATATAAATAGCTCTCACACATTCCGACCAGACTTTAAAAGAACGCAAATCAATTATATAACCAAATAAGATATGGGATTGTATATCAGCATTTTATACAACTCCAGTGAGCTATCAATCCACGACCTCAACTTGCTGTACCATCATGGTACTTTGAAGTGTTCCTTGAACTGCCCTGATTTTATCTGCTTCCATTGTAGAAAAATACTAAAAGCTTATAACAGTTATATATTGAACAAAGAGAGCTTATAAAAGACACAATAGACACCTGATAATTCAATTTCATAGCCGCCAAACACCCTTTGAAGCAAAGAAATGTACATGACTTATGTTAAGCAATAAAGATTATTATAAATGAGCTCATAATGGGCAAAGATTTGAAAATATACCAGACGAAATTTGACTAATTCGTGGTTCCCTTCATATGCATTTTCTAGCTTAAACGATATTAGTGTCACTTTTGACAGAATATTTCACCATGGATATTCGTAGTTTTAAATGACACACACACACACACATTGGTCATCTTGTAATCACTGATATCATAAGCTATAAGTAGCTGAACTGTATATATTAATAAAAAAATGTTAATTTCAATAATTGGGGTTTATGCTAAGTTGTAGAAAAGAACCTGAACCTCGGGCAACGACATTTGAATCCTTGATAGACGGTGGTTCAACCCAATCTTAAGCTTTCACAAAGCAAAGCCTCAACATATAATAATTTTCAAAGTTAGATTAGTAAAATAAAACCATAAACGTGCGTACCTGAGTGCCCATAGACGAAAGTACGAAGCTGTATTTGATAGTGTATCTGTCACTAAAGACATCTTAATCACTTTAATAAGAAACAAATCATGAGAAAAAAAACCCTCATAAAGCACAATATTTATAATCACATTAACAAATGATCATAAGATCATCAATCACTACTAAACATTTACTCACCTGAATATCATCTTATAGTTTCAAAGAGAACTCCCTCCCTTAATTTGATATACAAACAGGAAAAAACTAACATACAAAGGTCCATGAAACGACTTAACAACTTGTGGTTAATCCTTGCTACAGAAATCAACATGTTATCGTAAATGGTACGATTGTTTCTGTTAATGATGATAAATATGTATGCAAAAACAAAAAAAGCCAATAAAAAACATACCTTTTAGATATCTTCCCTCAGAACAGGCTCTTAATTTTCAAGAGGAGTCTGTAAGTCATGATAAGATACTTGAATCAAATTCACATCAGATTATCTTATCCATATACACGACGTTGCAGCAGAAAAAACTTACCCTCATTTTTATCTCGTATTACGAACACTAAAGTTGTTATACATGGTCTAAACAATCGCAACATAACTTGAAAAACAATAATAATAAGATCAATAGATGTACCATGAGATGGATGTACTGCTATTGAAGATACAGTACCTAGAATGCAGTCTTCAGTAGAGGTTTATTCACCTACTGATGCGTGGGATTGCGACCACGCACTAGGGTTTTACCTCTCAAGGGATCTTGAGAAGCTTGCAATCCCCACCAGGCAGTGTACCTGACCGATGTAGTATAGTGTAGTGGCAAGTACCGGGGGATTGATCATTCTCTGCGGGAATAGTGTCGTTAGGATTGAAAAACTACTTTAATAGGTCTAGGGGTGAGGGAAGATTCTTTTTGTGTTTTTATATTTTAAGGAAAGCAATTAAAAATCTCGGGTTTTGGAAGAGTGGGCGGAATTAGTTGCTAGTCAACTAACCCAATTAACTACAAATGCAAATAAAATAAAATAACAAGAAAGTAAATGGTTGTGAAAACTAATATGGAGAGAAGTGTGTTTACTTAGATTTCTTTACTCCGTAACTATCTTTTACCGATTGATTAGTGTGTATTAATTGTATGGATGACGGATTGTATTCCTTAATACCATTCGTAGGGGTGTGTACGGACTTCCCCTAAATCTATGAGATCCTACTTCACTCCTATGTCGAGCCGGCTAAGAAGCTCCTAACATGGGATCACTAGAATTCACTCATGCATTAAATACCATCATAATAACCTTAGTACACCTTGGTTCATGTTTCTTAAGACGTTCAAGCATGTTACCAACCGGAAGTCTGCCAGTTTTCTTAAGCCTAACATCGATAATCACCCATACAATACAATTAATAACACACCATTCAATCAATAATTATTAGTTAGGTTTCATTAGATCTAAGAAAACACAAAGAAAATCTAGCCTAGCATGTTAAACAAAAGACAAGAACAAGATAGAATCAAACAACACATAGACATATTGAATGATTAATTGATTACTTATCTTCATTGTAACATGGAAGATCCAAGGGTTTAAAACCCTTAAAAAAAGCTACAAAAATCGTCTAGGGTTTCTCTCTAAAAAGTTCCACACGAATGACTAAAAATTATGCGAATATATATAGAAAAACAGATCTGACGGCGTCCCGTTATGGACTTGACGCCGTCACCTCGCGGTGGTTAGGGTTTCTTGATAGCCTTCTTGACGCCGTCCCTCTCTAATATGTTCTGGCTTATCAAGGCTTGACGCAGTCAGGAGTTGTCTTGACCCCGTCTGGAGTACTGTTCCAACAGATTTTGACACTTTGTCGAACTCTTCACTTTTATGCTCCAAAAATGTCCAAAATGTTTCGTTTTCCAGAATTTCTCTCCAAAGTACCTAAAATGCCAAAAGGAACGATTTAGGGCGATATTTGATCAAATAAATACGATTTCGGGCTTAAATGACCCCCGAAAAGCGGTACACTTTTCGCCTCATCAAATACCCTTACACTTGAGATTTGCTTGTCCTCAAGCAAATGCGCTTTTATTCTAATCAAAATACAAGTTAGGGGTCATTTAACGCTAATATAAAAGTAATTACAACAAATAATCGTTCCACTTTAATCATAATAAGCACGGAGATTACACACTAGCACCTCACAAGTAGTGTTTAGATACTCACATCTCTCAGGTGTCATAGAATTATATCTCATAAATGAAAACGGAAAATATCTCTCACTACCTGTCATAGCAAATAGATTACCATAGGCTTGGGAAAGGATCGAAAACCTTCTCCACTAGGCGTAAGCACCTAAGATAAACTATCAAAGAGGGCTTTACAAAAAGGGTTGTAATGAGGTGTAGGGATATGATAAACACGGTTTTGTTGGATAAGGGATATTTTACTGGTGGCGAGTTAAAGATCTTGATTAATTACATGTACAATATGGCGTTGCTAAGCCAAGACTAGACTCGACTTAAGCTAATCAAAAACTAAAAAAACATAAAATAAACATAAAAAGAAACGGGATGGTAGTCCGTATGTTTTTTCTACTTCTCTTTTTCTCTTTTTTTTTTGTATTTTTCTTGATTTTTTTATTTTTTTTTTTCATACATTCTTGCCCTACCATCCAAAATAATACATCATAGGGGCCTCGGTTCTCCCCTTACACTTGAACTTTTACATACTTTACAAATAACTATACTAATGACTCGAATTAAGATAATCGAAACACTTGGAGTACTTTTAAAATATTTAGCACATATAGGGGTAATAATGTTGTTCTTCCCCATTACTCCATTACACTAGTACTTTACCCATGAGTCCCAATCGTCCCAAAACAATATGTACAAGGATATGACTCGACTTAGCAACCATGTAATCAATTAGATAATTAACTAAGGGTTTAAACAAATGTTGTCACAATAATGCACTAAAGGTGAGTGCATACAAGGTAGGTAAGGCGATTTGGGTGTACATTTAAGTGGGGTGTAACAAATTCTTCCTTTAAGTATAATGCTTAAAGTTAGAAACGAAAAAGATAGGCTCGGAGGGGTGTACTAGGGGTATCGTGTACTAAAAATGAGTACAACGCTAAGGGTGTGGGAGAATTACTTGAACAATGAAGTCAATGTAATTATAACAAAAACACGGGTGTAAAACAAGGGTTAATCCTAATGCCTCTTATCATGTAGTAAATCTAACTACACGAATGTAGTCTCACTTGTGGATTCGGGATGGTCCTATCGCAAGTTCTAGAATCTAAGTGCTACCGGTACACACATCATAGCATTAAAGATGAATGCTTTTCCTACAAATTCTATGGGCGAACCTCAGATATTTGGGGTGGAAAATTTTTTTAGTGGTACGGTTTTTGTGCTATTCATATAACTCCTATCCATGAGACGCTCATTAAGACCAAAGTTTCACTCCTAAATGTCGTAAAAAATTTTAAATTGGGCACTAAAATTGCCCTAACAGGTATTTATCTCAGTTTTATTACACATCTACCATTAAACAAACAAAAATCAAGCGTAATTGCATTCTCTAAGGTATCGTAATTTATCCCCCTTACACTTAAGATGAACATTGTCCCCAATGTTCAAATAATAAGACGTAAAAGTAAATAAGGTAAAAGAATGAAATCAAATACTCCCCTGATTCGCTCGGTAGATAAAGGGGTAACATGGTTAGATCTTCTTCCAAGAAAATGAACACTCAAAGCTTTCCTTCCGAAATATAAATCATCCTCTTGTCCAAAATAACCTGTTAAACCTGAGAAAACAAACACGAAAATCTGCATAACATCGGCGGGATAAATCTGTATAAGGATATAATGCTTGTTGAATGAATATTTTGCAGATTCCTGGAGTTTATAAGTTAGAGATTTTATAAAGCATTTTATGATTCCGGAAGAAAAACAAAACTTTGAAAAAAAAATTCCAGAAAACTGAACTTGACGGCGTCAGCCTGAAGCTTGACGCCGTCAGATGTGATCTGACAGATTTCTCAGGTTAAGTTTCCGGAAAATTTCTGAAAAAACTCAATTCTTACTTCCTGGAAATCCTGCAAAATATCATTATGACTCGATACAAGCATTTGACTCAAACAATTACTAATATGTATGTCAATTTAATATTGTTATGATTCATGTTCATTTGTTCTTATAAACCGATTTAGATTTCCCTTACACTTATCTTTTGCAAAATACCTTTATATGTAGTTAAGATGAAGTTAAAAACAAAATAAAGCATTTTCACAATTTAGTTTAAAGCATGAATCAATAACGATAAAAATTAAACATACATACGGAAGCAAATAAAAACAAACTAACAAACAAATAAACACACAAAGCAAATAAAGCTTGGGTTGCCTCCTAAGAAGCGCTTTTCTTTATTAACGAGTCTTGTGGGCTCTATTATGTGACTCCATCATTGGTCACATCCTCTAGGTCATCCTCGGGCTTAGTCTTATATTCCGATCCTAGTTGCAAGCATTCTTTGTAGAACCCAAATATCCTACTCATGACATAGTCTACTCCTCTACTTCTATCCTTGTCATTCCTATAGTAGACCGCTTGCTTGTGCTCCTTGTCGATGTTTGACAAGAGTCGGTATTGCTCTATCTTATAAGGCATTTGGTAAGCTATATCATCGGTCTCGTCCCTAAATCTAACTATCCCTAGAGATAGGTCATAATTCATTTTAGAGGCCTCAACAAACGGCGTTCCAAAAACTACTTGAGTTAAGCATGTGTCAACTACCGGAAGAATATCCTCAACGATCACGAAGTCGGTGACGTAGGTGAAATTCCCTATATAGATATGTAGTCCCCTAACTCTACCTACAAAATTGCTTATCCACCCCGTGCTAGGAAATGTTCTAGGTCCCAGTTGCTTTTTCATTATTAGATTGTAGTGGGCTCTAGTCATGACGTTTATTGGGGACTTAAGATCTATGTAAGCCTTCCAAACATGCAAGTGACCTATATTGCATGGTATGTTGATGTTGGAGGGGTCACCGGTTTTGATGATTGGGTTACCTAAAGAGTATGGTGCTTCGGGGTCATTGAATAAATTCTTATGGTACGCCCGTTCTTCCTTAGTGGGTAACCTATTGAAGTAGTCCTCTTCATTATCTACTTCTTCTACTTCACTTATCTTAACTTCCTTATCAACCTCAACTTCCTTAACCTCATTCTCATTTGTCTTAACTTCCTCCTTACGTTCACTATCTATTTCATTCTTAAGGATTGGCTTAATAGTGACAACATTAACGAAGTGGACTTGTTTGGATGAAGAAGGGTCCTTGACTTGGGGTCCGCTATTTGTGTTCCTAGTGTCCTTATGTGGAGGTGATAGCACTTGGTTGTTGAGGGCCTTCAATAAGTTGTCAATCTTATTGGTCATCTCTAGTTGTTGTTAATTAAATTCGTACGTGAATTTAGCTATACGAGCTTCTTGAGATGCCATAAAGTTGGACATCAATCCTTCAAAGTTATTGGTACTAACATAGTTTTTGGAAGGATTGTTGTTGAAGGTATGGTTCGAGGAGGGACCGTTGGGTTGAAAACGATTAGGTGGGTTGGAAGAATTGGTTTGGGGCGCGTTTTGGTTTGGCTTCCACCTAAGGTTTGGGTGATTTTTCCAAGATGGGGTGTAGGAATCACCGTAAGGGTTTGGCTCGGGTTTGAAAGTGTACCACTTTTCTCCCGCTCCGTCGGCACGCGAGGATGCGTAGTCCGCAAAAGCTTGTTCGGGGAGTTCCATGCAATCACGAGTGTCATGGGGACCACTGCATAATTCGCACGAAGAAGTGATTTTGTTCACTTGGCTTGAAGGTTTAGGAGCCTCGTAGGATTTCATAAGAAACTTGACTTGGTCTTCAAGTTCTATGATCCTACGGTCGGAAGTGCTTGAATTGTTTGAAGGCAAAGATATTGCCTTGACCGTTTTATTCAAATCACGGGGATCATTCCAACTTTCGTTGTCATAAAGAGCAAGATCTTCAAGGAGATCCCATGATTGTTCCGAACTTATATCACGTAGCTTACCACCGGCCGCTTGGTCAATGGTTTGCCTCGCGGGGATATTGATATGGTCATAGAAGATTTGGACTTGGAGCCAAAGGTCTATGCCATTATGAAGGACTTTTTGGAGTAAGTCCTTGAATCGAGTCCATGCCTCGTAGAGGTTTTTGCCTTGGCGTTGTTGGAACGCCAAGATATCATTCCTTAGCTTGTTAGTCCTCCCCGGTGGGAAAAATTAAGCTAAGAAGCGAGTTGTGAGATCATCCCAAGAGGTGATGGATCCTGCGGGTAGACGCTCTAGCCACTGACTAGAATGGTCTCGCAGAGAGAATTGGAAGAGACGTAATCGGGTAGTCTCTCGAGTTTCAACATAAAGGTCTATGGAATCTACGATCTTAAGGAAATCCTTGAGGTGTTGATTTGGATCTTCGGAACGAAGTCCATGGAATGCACATCCGCTTTGCACCAACCGGATGGTGTCGGATCGCAAGGGAGACACATTGGCTCCTTGGGTGAGCTCAATGGTGTTTCGATAGCCATGGTGGCTAGGACGGGAGTACTCTCCTAAAGTACGGGCTCTAGGAGGTTGGTTTGGTTGTGGTGGTTGTTGTGGTGGTGGGTTGTTGGGATCAAGGATATTACCACCTTCCATGATGTCGGATGGTAATGGTTACGAACAAAAACACGAAGAAATAAGATAGACTAAAGAAAAACCTAGAAAAATAAAATAAAAATCTCACTAGAAAGGAATCTAGTGAGTAGACCTAATAAAATAAAAATTCAACCTAAACAATAACTATTCCCCGGCAGCGGCGCCAAAAACTTTGATGCGCGGGATTGCGACCACGCACTAGGGTTTTACCTCTCAAGGGATCTTGAGAAGCTTGCAATCCCCACCAGGCAGTGTACCTGACCGATGTAGTATAGTGTAGTGGCAAGTACCGGGGGATTGATCGTTCTCTGCGGGAATAGTGTCGTTAGGATTGAAAAACTACTCTAATAGGTCTAGGGGTGAGGGAAGATTCTTTTTGTGTTTTTATATTTTAAGGAAAGCAAGTAAAAATCTCGGGTTTTGGAAGAGTGGGCGGAATTAGTTGCTAGTCAACTAACCCAATTAACTACAAATGCAAATAAAATAAAATAACAAGAAAGTAAATGGTTGTGAAAACTAATATGGAGAGAAGTGTGTTTACTTAGATTTCTTTACTCCCTAACTATCTTTTACCGATTGATTAGTGTGTATTAATTGCGTGGATGACGGATTGTATTCCTTAATACCATTCGTAGGGGTGTGTACGGACTTCCCCTAACTCTATGAGATCCTACTTCACTACTATGTCGAGCCGGCTAAGAAGCTCCTAACATGGGATCACTAGAATTCACTCATGCATTAAATACAATCACCTAACATGGGATCACTAGAATTCACTCATGCATTAAATACAATCAAAATAACCTTAGTACACCTTGGTTCATGTTTCTTAAGACGTTCAAGCATGTTACCAACCAGAAGTCTGCCAGTTTTCTTAAGCCTAACATCGATAATCACCCATCCAATACAATTAATAACACACCATTCAGTCAATAATTAATAGTTAGGTTTCATTAGATATAAGAAAACACAAAGAAAATCTATCCTATCATGTTAAACAAAAGACAAGAACAAGATAGAATCAAACAACACATAGACATATTGAACGATTAATTGATTACTTATCTTCAATGTAACATGGAAGATCCAAGGGTTTAAAACCCTTAAAAAAGCTGCAAAAATCGTCTAAGGTTTCTCTCTAAAAAGTTCCACACGAATGACTATAAATTATGCAAATATATATAGAAAAACAGATCTGACGGCGTCCCGTTATGGATTTGACGCCGTCACCTCGCCGTGGTTAGGGTTTCTTGATAGCCTTCTTGACGCCGTCCCTCTCTAATATGTTCTGGCTTATCAAGGCTTGACGCCGTCAGGATTTGTCTTGACGCCGTCTGGAGTACTGTTCCAGCAGATTTTGACACTTTGTCGAATTCTTCACTTTTATGCTCCAAAAACGTCCAAAATGCTTTCTTTTCCAGAATTTCTCTCCAAAGTACCTAAAATGCCAAAAGGAACGATTTAGGGCGATATTTGATCAAATAAATACGATTTCGGGCTTAAATGACCCCCGAAAAGCGGTACACTTTTCGCCTCATCACCTACTAACACAAATTTATCCATAAATGCACTCAAGTCTATAATAGTCAAATTCGGTGCAAGATTGTCTGAAGCTAATAGCAAACTTGCATGTTAATTATTTTCGTTTGATTTACCTTGAACCTAGATGGTGTTTTGATAAAGACTAAAACATGCACCCTCATGCATCAGTAATTAAATTTAGGGCTTGGAGATTGAATGATCGATGATGGTAGAAACCTACAGTTTCATGAAAGGATAATTAAAATATTAGATCTTAAATTATTAGGGTTATGAGGAAAAGGTCTGATATGAATGATACTAGGGTTTGTCAGTGATCAATGAATAAAAAGCCGTAATCAAGTATGTTTTCAAATACTGTAAATCTTGCAACATAATCTCCAAAAATATAGCAGCTCCAACTAAATGGTAGGATATCTTTATCATTAATAAGCTGCAAATTAAATCCCAAAAATTGTGTTGGTGCAGTGGTAAAGTTACATAGCAGTGTTAGTCACAACCCATTATTCGAATCTTGTAACATTCATTTTGAAAAAAAATTCGGATTTAAAATTATTAATAAAAGATTTCCGAAATTAATTATAAAAATACAAAATAAATTATAAAAATTGCTTACATGGCCACAATGTGATGACATGGCTGATAATGAATTACTGGGCAATGAGGTGGCATTTACGTGGCATTATCTACGTGTAACGCCTCCTGTTTTATATATATATATATATATATATATATATATATATATATATATATATATATATATATATATATATATATGTTTTT
>LBNU01035649.1:0-13022 GCA_014162995.1 Artemisia annua
TTGATAATCAATTTTATTAAAGCGTGATTAGACATCGAGGGAGTATAAGATAAGCTGTGTTCGGCTTATATAACATAAGCCATATATTTGTGGCTTATGTTGTATAAGCCGAACTTATATAAGCTAATAAGTGCATATATAAGCCGAAATAAACACCTCCATCATCATGATTAGATAATCATTTTTACGAAATTATCATGTTCTCATGTTCCTTGATATTAATAATTTTCTAAATTTATGATGTCTACCAAAATTATCAATATTTTATATGAAAGTTAAGTTATTTAAAGAAATATTTGTCTTCATTTAAAACTTCTAAGTTTGTGCCACCATGGCACAAGTTAGAAAAACCCTATATTAAAAGGTCACACCAATGCATCACAAATGAAAAGAAATTTTTATTATGCAGTTAATAAATATTAAAAGGTCGAGAGTGTTGTATTAATTAAGTTAATTTATTTAATAAATAAGTGCAAACATAAAAGGAGTAAAAGAGGAAAAAAAACACATGCCCGGAAGGTATTTGAAAGGATGAACGGTCAACTCCTCCTAAGGGAGAGTTTGACTTCTTGTCTAACTTGGAGCGCAATTCAGAAGTTCTAGAATCTTCCTTTGTGATCTATAAAGGCAAAGGGGATTCTAGGCTTCTTCACACACAACCCTAAAGCTCTTCCCTCTCACCCTTTTGTCGTTGGTCCATGCCCCAAAACCCAAAAGGGTTTTCGAAACCCTTGGTCGATTGTTTTTGTTCCCGAAGAACAAACACGCGACGAACGTCAAACCATCTAGCAAGTCCAAACGTAATCAGTACCGGTGGATACCTGCAGCATCCTTGTACAGATATTTTGAAGATAGATTATGTCGAGCAAGTCAAATGTATGCACGTTCTAACTAGTACTGTAGTTAGATTAATGTTTTATTGTGACACATGCATGGATCCTGGCTAGGGTATAGGTTAATTTTATTTCGCATATTATTTAATAATATTAATTAATTGTAATCAGTAAACATAACCCTATAGTGGTACCAGAGCCACATGCATGCTTGTTACGGTCAGTCTAAGTCTTGCATGATCAGAAGTTTGATCCATAAAATTGGTAGTGTCATATAAAATTGTTTTTGGCCAAATCTGGTTCGATCCCAAAACCCCAGGCCTTTTAGGGTTTTTGGTTTTTCAATGAAAGTTTTTTTTTTTTTTTTTTTATTAATGTAGGACCTTATCTGATCAACTAAACACACTAGAATGGTGACTAGAGGGTATGACGTGAGGTATGTGAAGAGGATAGAAAGAGATAAATAAAACTAGATTCAAGCACACTTACAAATGAGCTCTTGTGTGCCTTTTATACTTCTTAATGCCTCATGGATGGGCTTTCTATTGGGCTAGACATTGGGGGGACTTGATTTACAAGGCTTACATACGTATTACATTTTCTATTACTTTATCAAGTCAACAAGCCCGATAGCTAACTATTACATAAACTACAATACTTAACAAAGTTCCTAAAACGAGAATGACCATCACTTTTCTTTAATGCTAACAATCTCCCCCTAAGGGGTGGTCATTCATAAATGCTTCGCCGTGATTAGGTCATACGTCTTCTTGATCTTGAACTTTGTGTGACGTGTAGAAAACTAGAAGGGGGGTTGAATAGTTTTACCGATTAAAATTACTTGTTGAAACTTTTAGATCAACTTATGTCAATCTAGTTTTGCCGTGTTGGATATTGATAGTAATAAAAGCATATAATCTAAACTACGAGATAGAGTTAGAGAGACACAACCATAACACAAGTATTTATAGTGGTTCAACTACAAGGACACCTTCCTTGCCCTACTCCACTCCCCGAGTCACCTACTCGAGAGTTTGTAATCATAACACCAAATCTCCTTTCACATGGCAGAGAAGCCTTTACACCATAGCTCTCACTTTTTCCGGTACAAAGCTAAATAACGGGTCCTTAGCACGGCGGACCAAACCAACACACCCGTTACAACTCAACTAAAGGATTTCACGTCCTTTTTACACCTAATGACCAAACACCTTTACAACAACTTTGTGGAAGAAAGAAAGAACAAGAATCACTTCTGTAATCTTAGAAGAGAAGATCCAAAGCAACTCATCACCCGAGCTTGCTAGACTTCGAGAGGTTGTGTTCTCGCCTTTTGAAAGAACCTAAGGGAAACACAAAGAGAAACTACATAGAAAGATCCTTGGATATGAGGTTAGAGAGTTTAAAGTGTAGAGAGAAGTAAACTCTAAAAGGTGTCAGAAACAAGTGAGAAATGGCTCACTATTTATAGGCAAATTTGCCTACTGTTCCGCCGGTTCCCTCCCCAGAGGGATCCGGCCAGTGTAAATCAAGGGATCCGGCACACTGGGTAAACCAGTCCAGATTTTGGGTTACAAACCGGGTTATGGGTTATGGGTTATGGTCCATGGATAGATGATGTCATGCCGATGTCAAAGACATCTTGGGTCATGGATCATGGACTTTGGGTTATGGGTTTTGGACTTTGGGTCATGGGTTATGGGTTATGGCACACTGGGTAAACCAGTCCAGATTTTGGGTTACAAACCGGGTTATGGGTTATGGGTTATGGTCCATGGATAGATGATGTCATGCCGATGTCAAAGACATCTTGGGTCATGGATCATGGACTTTGGGTTATGGGTTTTGGACTTTGGGTCATGGGTTATGGGTTATGGCACACTGGGTAAACCAGTCCAGATTTTGGGTTACAAACCGGGTTATGGGTTATGGGTTATGGTCCATGGATAGATGATGTCATGCCGATGTCAAAGACATCTTGGGTCATGGATCATGGACTTTGGGTTATGGGTTTTGGACTTTGGGTCATGGGTTTTACCCATTATGGATGTCATGCAATGGGTCATGGGTTCAAAGCTCCATGGGTTATGGGTTATACTGGTTTTGGGTCATGGATAGTCCAAATTCTTTGAACTAGAATATTGTTTATTTTAACTAGTCGTAAAGTATATATTTTATAAAGTGTAAGTAACAAATGTACTAAAATGTTTTTAGCAAATAATTTTGGTTTCATGTTAACTATAAAACTAAACATTTAATATGTATTAGTTTAGTGAAATGAGTTAGTAAACTATTTGTTTCAAAACGTTTACGTATCGTAACTATTTACTTAATATGTATTAGTGAAGTGCAAGAATCTGTACGTAAGATTTTGTTGCAGTACCATGAACGCAATGGGAATGGACGTGTATAACTATTCTGTTGACATGTATAACTATAAGGCGATATGCCTGAATCGAGATATGGGTTGATATAGATTGTAAGGTGATAGGTACTTTGAGTATTTGGATATAGCTAAACTTCTTAGGCTTATACACTTATTTGGCTTTGTTTTAAAAGGGTTGTTTGATTGCTAAAAATTTACGCAGAAAAGTGTTTAAAAAAAGGGCTGTTTGGGTGGTGAATTATTGTGTAGAAAAGTGGTTTTAAAACGTTGCTTGGATGCTCAAATATTTGTATTAAAAAGTAACATAACACGGAATTATTTTCTGCAGTGCTAGATTCATCTTTAATAAGTTTGGTTGCTAATTTATGTGCATGAAACTGAGTGAAGGTTCTGTAGTCGCTAAATATGAGAAATTAATAAAATAATTTTCTTTTAGTTCCTTCAACTTAAAAATTATAACTCTAGGATTCGTAGCCACATTTTGATAGTTACAACCAATGGTTACGTGAAACAATAGTACTTATGTATTTAAACTTTAGTAGTATCAAGAAAAACTTGTACTTTTAAGTTTTAACAAATACGGAGTAATGATCATGTATTAAAATGGGAGACGTGAAACGAGTTGGGCCAATTCATACCGCTTGGGGCCTAAATTCTTTTCTCAATGATAGTACGACAAAATGACATATGTGTTTGTCTTAACTTATAAAATGTTAAGACAAATTAGTAAGATGCGATCATTGTTTTTATTCCAGTCCAATTAAGTGTCTGTCTGGTTAACGTTTGGACATTTATTTATGTTTACCATATTTTAAGGTTTTGTTACAATACTTTATATTTTCCGTAAACTCGAAAAGTTGATTAAGTATTTGACTCTTTAGTTATATATCTCTTCTCTACTAGATATAAGAATGAATAACTACTGTGTACTTAAAATAATAAAAGTATAGTTACTAACTAGTGTTATGTATTGATCTTTTGTAAAATCTCATATGGTATTCTAGACATTTTCCTTAATTAAATCAAATTGTTCATGAGCGAATTTATGGATTGGAGAGGTGCGACTGGCCTAGCGCGTATTTTCCTAACATGGATTTTCAGTAAAAGTTAATGATTATCACGAGAGCCAATCAAATATTGCTACGTGTTATGACACTACAAGATGATACAACAAGATTGTTCACTTGTTCACATCAGCACCTCATGTAAAAATCCAAACAATCTGTTTTGTATTTTGTGTCATGAGCGACAACCACCATCAACTTTTAAAGACGGGTTATGACAAACAATGATTTTATCAAATAAGTACCACATGCTCAATTATATTGCTCATTTATGCGGATGATGTCAATTAAATTCATTTATGGCATATTTTAACGTCAACTTATAAAGTCAAACTTTGTGCACAAATTCATTTAATTTTATGCGTTATATTCGACGGATTAAATCTTAACTACTTATAATGTAAAAATGGTCAACCTTGAAAGTGAACTCTTGAAACTTTGGTCAATCTTGAAATCTTGAAATATTGGCTACACATTTAAATACACGGATATGACATTCACTAAACAATTCGAAAGTCAACTACTTTGCATGACTGTCTTATAAAAGAACGGAAACTATTTATGGTTGTCTTATAAAAGAAAGGAAACTATAAAAGAAGGAAATATTGAAATATTGGCTACACTTTGCATGGCTGGACAAACATTTCGCATGGCTGGACACACATTTCGATTTCAAACCCATGTTGAAAGTTGAAATTGTTGAAAATGAATATTTATAGCAACTTTGTATCAAAACGTAATGCATAGCAACTTTGAAAATGAGTACTCTATGAATCAAACTTTTAGATATAGCAACTTTGAAAATGAGTTGTAAAACACTAATTGAAATGAAAATCTGTACTCTATGAATCAAAACGTAATGCATGTTTAATATTTATAGCAACATTGATAATATTTAATGTATGTTTAATATAATAAGAAAACAATAACCATTTGTACTCAATACTAATCAACGATTTGGTCAGAAAATGGTTAACAAGGAAACGATTTCTTTGGTTCATCAATGAGGGCGGGAAAACTCAAATTCGAAACAAACCTAATGTATACCTTCTTGCCTATATAAAGAACACAATGTTTAAACAACCATTTGACTCAATACTCAAAAGAAATGTCGATGATGATTTTGAGTTTATGTTCTAATCTTTCATTTGATTTTTGAGTTTTAGTTTCTAATGTGCCATGGCATTAATGCATTTTTGAGGTTCTTCCAATCGATTAGTGGAATCAGTTGAGGTTCATCTATATTATTTCTCTATACATTATATAGCGTCCATTTTTATAATGCATTTTATAGCAACTGATTCCATCTTCAGTAGGTTCTTTGCCAAAATGTGTTGTTCTAATGCATTGATTTCTTCTAATGTATGGGTATTGTTTTTTTTTAAGCAGCTTCTTCAGCATCGAACCCTGCTCGCACATCCTAAAAATACCTTTTTTCCAACCTAACTTGATCAGTTGGAATTGGGATGATGTTCCATTGTCATATCAAGTGATGATTGAGATTGATGAGGAAGAACGCAATTCACACGCAATAACATTTGCGAGTCAAGTATTGTTGCCCGGTCGGAAAGAGTTTATTGCTTGGTTGATGAAGTGGACCGATGAAGAATAGAATTATGTTTTATGCCTTTGTTAAAACAACTTGTTTTACATCGTTTACAAACTATGTCTTGGTTTACTTGTTTCTTTCTTATAAAAAATATGAATTACTCTTGCTTTGTTAGCTTATTAGGAGACATTCTTATTGTTTTCTTTGTCTAATTTTTTGTTTCCTATAATTATATCCTACTGCAGATGGAATCAGTTGCTATAATTATCCTACACAATGTTTAAACAAACATTTGACTCAATACTCCAATTCGATTAGTGGTTTAATATTGTAGTGACAACTTAGTGTTATTAGGGTTATTGGCATTGAGCCATTACGGAAAATACTTTAAACCTGAATTACCCATTCATAGTAAACTCATGGGTGGGAAAAAACAAACCAGTTTGAGACTTTCCCATAACAAGAATTATAAGATAACGCCATATAACTATAATACGATTGTTTGGTCGACGTTACATTATACATTCCAAATCATGTGATGTTTTGACTTTGGTTGCTAATTTAATTTGTGTAGAGATTCAACAACCAAAAAAAAAAATCATCAATTTGTGAAACATATTTTTTGGTCGTAAAGCCTAAATAGACGATAGTGAATAATATTTTCAATTAATAAATGGTAAACCAAGTAAATGGCTGTTAATCATTAGGCAAGGTCACAAACTTTTTTTTTTTTTTTTTTTTTTTTGTAAGCGCTTCATTTTATCTTTAATACTTATAATGCATGTATATATGCATGCTTAAACTTAAAAGTTCTTAAATTTTGAGTAATTTCTAATGTCTAATATACCCTTTACAAAACAAGTTTACATGGAACTGCTTTTTAAATGTGGCAAGTGTTACTGTTTGGTCTATCAATAGAACACACTAACAAAGGAAAATTTATTTATAAATGACAACCAATCACACGGTTGTTGATAGACTTACGAAAAACACACACACACACAGTTTGCGCGGGCATTCGTCTAGGATCACCCGGTTGCATCAATTTAAAAACATAAACACACACAAAAAAAACACACGATTGCATCAAGAGTCACACCAGAACCACAAATTTGCAAGTATAATTATTTGCCGCTATACACCGTCGCTTTCACGGGTATTCGTCTAGTATTATAAAAATAAAATTTTGGTGCTATTATGATACGACCCGGTTAGGGGTTGTATCGGGATAATGTATCACTTTTAGCGTGTGCGAGCTCCTTAAGAAAATAGAGAGAAGAACTTGAGATTTGTTTATCATAAACTTTGTTTGATTCATTCATTCACACCTTAAATACTAGTTTATGAGATAACTATCACAAACATGAGACTTATCCTAACATGACTCAAGACATATCCTAAACAATGACTCCAACACTTAACCTAATAAAACATAATAAATAAACTATGATAGTTATCCAACACGCCATGCCGGGATAGCCATCCCTCATCAACCACGGGCGTATCACTCCACACTCCTTCAAAATCACCTTGCCCTCAAGGTGTTGTCTAAAATAAATCTTGATTCCAGGATCTCATGTTCTTCTTTGAATTTTAGCCTTCATTCCAATGGCAATATCCATGTTTTCAAAAGTTACCAATAATAGCAATGTCCTTGATGTGATGGTCTGTAGCCACTTTAGAATAACAACCAAACTCTCACCAATATCAAAAACACCGTCGATTGCGCTTCTAACCTCATCAACACCAATATCTTCATCAACATTTAAGGACCCTTTAATCATAGGTGAAGCAAATTCACTTTTTAATGATGGAATGGTATCTAATTTCTTTCCAATTATATGCTCTTTCTCCTCTCTTCAATTGCCTCAAAATGAGCCTCGACTATATGGGATTAGGAAAAGGCTTCTCCTAAAGTTGTAGGCCTTGCCCTCAACAGTTCTATTTGTAAAATCAGTTTAAGTCCGGAGATATAAAATGATGTAAGTAAAGATTAAGAGATCTTTGTTACTCGATTTGCAAGTACCACAAACTCACTCTCATATTCGGCAACCGTACCCATTTGCAAGAGCTTAGAGAATGCGTATTCCACGTCCTGATCGCTGCCTCCTGATGCCATGAATAATACTCAAGCGATTAATAGCTCAAAAAAATCGATAAATAGTACCCGCGATGAACAGTACTCCGATGAACAGTCCTGATGAATAGTACCCGATAAACAGTAACTTTTTTTTTAATTGAAACCCTAATCGTAAACCCTCTCAACGAGAGCTCTCAATGAAAGCACCAATTGATACGACCAGGTTAGGGGTTGTATCAGGATAAGGCACTACTTTTAGCGTGTGCGAGCTCCTTAAGAAAATAGAGAGAAGAACTTGAGATTTGTTTATCTTAAACTTTGATTGATTCATTCATTCACACCTTAAATACTAGTTTATGAGATAAATCTCACAAACATAAGACTTATCCTAACATGACTCAAGACATATCCTAAACAATGTCTCCAACACTTACCCTAATAAAACATAATAAATAAACTATGATAGTTATCCAACACGCCATGCCGGGATAGCCATCCCCCATCAACCACGGGCGTATCACTCCACACTCCTTCAAAATCACCTTGCCCCCAAGGTGTTGTCTAAAATAAATCTTGATTCTAGGATCTCATGTTCTTCTTTGAATTTTAGCCTTCATTCCAATGGCAATATCCATGTTTTCAAACGTTACCAATAATAGCAATGTCCTTGATGTGATGGTCTGTAGCCACTTTAGAATAACAACCAAACTCTCACCAATATCAAAAACACCGTCGATTGCGCTTCTAACCTCATCAACACCAATATCTTCATCAACATTTAAGGACCCTTTAATCATAGGTGAAGCAAATTCACTTTTTAATGATGGAATGGTATCTGATTTCTTTCCAATTATATGCTCTTTCTCCTTCTCTTCAATTGCCTTAAAACGAGCCTCGACTATATGGGCTAAGGAAAAGGCTTCTCCTAAAGTTGTAGGCCTTGCCCTCAACAGTTCTATTTGTAAAATCAGTTTAAGTCCGGAGATATAAAATGATGTAAGTAAAGATTAAGAGATATCTGTTACTCGATTCGCAAGTACCACAAACTCACTCTCATATTCGGCAACCGTACCCATTTGCAAGAGCTTAGAGAGTGCGTATTCCGCGTCCTGATCGCTGCCGCCTGATGCCATGAATAATACTCAAGCGATTAATAGCTCAAAAAAAATCTATCAATAGTACCCGCGATGAACAGTACTCCGATGACAGTCCTGATGAATAGTACCCGATAAACAGTAACTTTTTTTTAATTGAAACCCTAATCGTAAGCCCTCTCAACGAGAGCTCTCAATGAAAGCACCAATTGATACGACCAGGTTAGGGGTTGTATCAGGATAAGGCACTACTTTTAGCGTGTGCGAGCTCCTTAAGAAAATAGAGAGAAGAACTTGAGATTTGTTTATCTTAAACTTTGATTGATTCATTCATTCACACCTTAAATACTAGTTTATGAGGTAACTCCCACAAACATAAGACTTATCCTAACATGACTCACGACATATCCTAAACAATGACTCCAACACTTACCCTAATAAAACATAATAAATAAACTATGATAGTTGATAAGGCGAAAAGTGTACCGCTTTTCGGGGGTCATTTAAGCCGTAAATCATATTTATTTGATCAATTATTGCCCTAAATTGTTCCTTTTGTCATTTTAGGTACTTTGGAGAGAAATTCTGGAAAAGGAAGCATTTTGGACGTTTTTGGAGCATAAAAGTGAAGAATTCGACAAAGTGCTAAAATCTGCTGGAATGGTACCCATGACGGCGTCAAGCTTGGATGTGACGCCGTCAAGTCTTGATAAGCCAGAACATATTTTGGGAGATTAAAGGGGGACGGCGTCAAGAAGGCCATCAAGAAACCCTAAGCACGGCGAGGTGACGGCGTCAAGGCTACAACGTGACGCCGTCAGATCCGTTTTCCTCTATATATTCTCATAATTTTTAGTCATTAGTGTGGAACTTTTTAGGGAGAAACCCTAGACGAATTTTAGCAGCTTTTTCAAGGTTTTTCACCTTGAGATCTTCCATGTTACATTGAAGATAAGTAATCAATTAATCATTCAATATGTCTATGTGTTGTTTGATTCTATCTTGTTCTTGTCTTTTGTTTAACATGCTAGGCTAGGTTTTCTTTGTGTTTGCTTAGATCTAATGAAACCTAACTATTGATTATTGATTGAATGGTGTGTTATTGATTGTATTGGATGAATGTTTATCGATGTTAGGCTTAAGAAAACTGGCAGACTTCCAATTGGTAACATGCTTGAACGTCTTAAGAAACATGAACCAAGGTGTACTAAGGTTATTTGATTGTATTTAATGCATGAGCGAATTCTAGTGATCCCATGTTAGGAGCTTCTTAGCCGGCTCGACA
Organism: Artemisia annua; assembly: GCA_014162995.1. Lineage (NCBI taxonomy): Eukaryota > Viridiplantae > Streptophyta > Magnoliopsida > Asterales > Asteraceae > Artemisia > Artemisia annua. The sequence goes on from LBNU01035649.1 coordinate 10,292, forward strand.
TAGGAGTGAAGTAGGAGCTTATAGAGTTGGGGAAGTCCGTACACACCCGCACGACTGGTATTAAGGAATACAATCCGTCATCCACGCAATTAATACACACTAATCAATCGGTAAAAGATAGTTGAGGAGTAAGGAAATCTAAGTAAACACACTTCTCTCCATATTAGTTTTCACAACCACTCTAGTTTTAGATATTTTATTTTATTTGCATTTGTAGTTATTTGGGTTAGTTGACTAGCAACTAATTCTGCCCACTCCTTCAAAACCAAGATTTTACTTGCTTTTATTAAAATATAAAAACACAAAAAGAATCTTCCTTCACCCTTAGACCTATTAGAGTAGTTTTTCAATCCTAACGACACTATTCCTCTAGAGAACGATCAATCCCCTGGTACTTGCCACTACACTATACTACATCGGTCAGGTACACTGCCTGGTGGGGATTGCAAGCTTCTCAAGATCCCTTGAGAAGTAAAACCCTAGTGCGTGGTCGCAATCTCGCGCATCAAAGTTTTTGGCGCAGCTGCCGGGGAATAGTTATTGTTTAGGTTGAATTTTTATTTTATTAGGTCTACTCACTAGATTCCTTTCTAGTGAGATTTTTATTTTATTTTTCTAGTTTTTTTTAGTCTATCTCTTTCTTTGTGTTTTTGTTCGTAGTAACTTGTCCATTATTTATTCCATTGACCATTATGGAAAGCGCGAACCCACCCCTCACACCCGACGAAGTAGCGTCATTGCGATACCAAATCGAAAGTGAAATTAGGGGGCTTAGAGAGCTCAATATTTTGATTGATGCTCAATTAGATCATGCACTTAATGACCTAGCAGGCGCCATATACGCATGCAAGGACNGTAACTTGTCCATTATTTATTCCATTGACCATTATGGAAAGCGCGAACCCACCCCTCACACCCGACGAAGTAGCGTCATTGCGATACCAAATCGAAAGTGAAATTAGGGGGCTTAGAGAGCTCAATATTTTGATTGATGCTCAATTAGATCATGCACTTAATGACCTAGCAGGCGCCATATACGCATGCAAGGACTTAGAATATGATGATCTTAAGAATTCCGGAAGTTTAGAGGAAAGGGAAGACGAGAGAGTAGGTGATGAATATTTTAATCTCTACCCCACTAAGGAAGAGATCGCCTATTACCATAACATAATCGATAACCCTCGCTCTCCCTTCGCTAAAATTGATCCAAAGATAAAAAGAGGTGACCCTAGGAACGTAAAGATAGCATGCTTGATAGGATATAGATACGTTGATCACGCTTACATTAATTTTGAATCCCCAATCAACGTCATGTCTTCAAGTGTCTATCATGATATAGTGAATAAGAAGCTTACCCCTAGGAAAGACCCCAACTACCCCGGTGGAGTTTGTAATTTTGTCGGGAGAGTTAGAGATTTACATGTCTTAGTTGGGAACTTTACGTATGTCACTGACTTCATGATTGATGAAGATCTGGCGAGTGTTATAGACTGTAGCTTATCCCATGTCATATTAGGTAAGCCTTTCATAGAGGAGTCCAAGTTGAGTTACGATGAATTGGAGGGGACAATTCAATTTTCTAATGAGACCGATAGGATTACTTATAGAATGCCTAATAGGATGAAGGAATTTCGTTTTGTGCCCCGACTAAGTAAAGATAACATTAGTGCAATTGAGGATATTAATGATGAAGGCAAAAGAAAGGGCACGGATTATGTGTGGGAAAAACGGAGCCTCTACTATAAGGATTGCCTGACCATCGGGCCTAAGTATAAGGTTGATAAAGAGGTTGCCAATAAGATTGTAGGGGCGATTGAGAAAAAGGTGATGAGCCTTTACAAATGGTATTTGCAATCGGATCCGGAATTTGAAACATTTGTTAATAATGACCTAGAGAACGTGACCAATGATGGGGTCACGTAATAGAGCCCGTGACTTTGAGTCTAGCTACAAGACTCGTTAATAAAGAAAAACGCTTCTTGGGAGGCAACCCAAGCTTTATGTGTTTATTTGTTTGTTTGTTTGATTTTATTTGCTTACGTATGTATGTTTAATTTTTATAGTTATTGATTCATGCTTCGAAACTAAATTGCGAAAATGCTTTATTTTGTTTTTAACTTCGTCTTAACTACATATAAAGGTATTTTGCAAAAGATAAGTGTAAGGGAAATCCAAATCAGTTTATAAGAACAAATGAACATGAATCATAACAATATTAAATTGACATACATATTAGTAATTGTTTGAGTCAAATGCTTGTATCGAGTCATAATGATGTTTTGCAGGATTTCAAGGAATTAAGAATTGAGTTTTTCCAGAAATTTTCCGGAAACTTAACATGAAAATCTGTCAGATCACATCTAACGGCGTCAGGCCCCAGTCTGACGGCGTCAGGCACTGTTTTCTGGAATTTTTGAAAGTTTTGTTTTTCTTCCGGAATCATAAAATGCTTTATAAAATCTCTAACTTATAAACTCCTGGAATCTGCAAAATATTCATTCCACAAGCATTATATCCCTATACAGATTTATCCCGCCGATGTTATGCAGGTTTTCGTGTTTGTTTTCTTAGGTTTAACAGGTTATTTTGGACTAGAAGATGATTTATATTTCGGAAGGGAAGCTTTGAGCGTTCATTTTCTTTGAACAAGATCTAACCATGTTACCACTTTATCCACCGAGCGAATCAGGGGAGTATTTGATTTCATTCTTTACCTTATTTACTTTTACAT
>LBNU01035649.1:13289-30602 GCA_014162995.1 Artemisia annua
ACTTATAAACTCCTGGAATCTGCAAAATATTCATTCCACAAGCATTATATCCCTATACAGATTTATCCCGCCGATGTTATGCAGGTTTTCGTGTTTGTTTTCTTAGGTTTAACAGGTTATTTTGGACTAGAAGATGATTTATATTTCGGAAGGGAAGCTTTGAGCGTTCATTTTCTTTGAACAAGATCTAACCATGTTACCACTTTATCCACCGAGCGAATCAGGGGAGTATTTGATTTCATTCTTTACCTTATTTACTTTTACATCTTATTATTTGAACATTGGGGACAATGTTCATCTTAAGTGTAAGGGGGTAAATTACGATACCTTAGAGAATGCAATTACACTTGATTTTTGTTTGTTTAATGGTAGATGTATAATAAAACTGAGAGAAATATCTGTTAGGGTAATTTTAGTGCCAAATTTAAAATTTTTTACAACATATAGGAGTGAAACTTTGGTCTTAATAAGCGTCTCATGGATAGGAGTTATATGACTAGCACAAAAAACCGTACCACTAAAAAATTTTCCATCCCAAATATGTGAGGTTCGCCCCTAGAATTGGTAGGAAAAGCATTTATGCTATGATGTGTGTACCGGTAGCACTAAAATTCTAGAACTTGCGATAGGACCACCCCGAATCCACAAGTAAGACTACATTCATGTAGTTAGATTTACTACATGATAAGAGGCATTAGGATTAACCCATTGTTTTACACCTGTGTTTTTGTTATAATTACATTGACTTCATTGGTCAAGTAATTCTCCCACACCTTTGCGTTGAACCCATCTTTGGTACATGATACCCCTAGTACACCCTTCAGAGCCTATCCTTTTCGTTTCTAACTTTAAGCATTTTACTTAAAGGAAGAATTTGTTACACCCCACTTAAATGTACACCTGATGTGTCGTGAATAGTATAGTATATATCCAAGTAATTTCTCAACAAATAAGAAATTACTCGGGTCGTGTCCGTGCGAAGGTTAAATGGAATATCGATTTCCGGAATGTAAAACGTGTAGTGAAAAGTGATAAGATGATGAATTAACTAAAGGTAAACAAATAAACACACAAATAAACACGTAAACAAGTAAATCACGTAATTAAGGCACACGTAATCTAAAAACACAAATACGAATTAATAAACGTGAAATAAAACGTAATGTAACAACTAAAAACGTAAAAGTTAAGCAAAACTAATCCTAAGGGTGAAATTTAAATTTTTCTAAGTTAAAAATAATAAAATAAAATTTTTAGAAAAAGAAAATTATTATTTTTGTCTTTTTATTTTTATTTAAGAATTAAAAACTACTTTTGTATTTTTATTTTATAAAAGAAATTTAACTAATTATAAAATTAAAGATTTAATATACAAATCTAATTTTGAAAAATCTTAATAAACTAAAACCTAATTTTAAAAATAAAAATGAAAATTATTTTTATCTTTTTGTGATTTAATTTGAAATGACAATTGATTTAAAATGACTTAAAAATAAAGAAAATGAAAAAAAATAGCAAAACTACCCAAATAATTCTGGAATTTTTATAGAAAATCTAAAATAATATTTAAAAGCTACTGGAAGTGAGAAATTTTTGAAAATTAAGAAGTTAAGTGCTTATTTAGGCTAAAATGCAGTTTGAAAAAGTGCTTATTAATAAGCAGTTTGACCAAATTAAGTCAAACTTTCCCAAAATGACCTTAAGACTCAAATAAGCTCAGAAACACTTGAATTTGACCAAAAACAATAAAGAATCATGCAATGGAGATCAAATCAGTAGCAAATAAGCTCAAATAAGCACAAATGTGAATAAATAAGCTCAGGACTGATTATGAGGCACAAACACACTTAACAAAGCTTAAAAGAAGCACTGGATTCAAGTTCTCAAGCCAAATTGATCAAATGCATACAAATCTTAAAATCAGCAAAGAGCTTAAATGGGACAAACTAGCAGAAGCAATTAAGCAGTCTAAATAAGCTAGTCAGACTAGAACAAAAGCAAAACTGATGAGACGAAAAATGTTACGTTTTTAGGGGTCAGTTTGAGTCCTAATACGTATATTATTTGATCGGATTTCACCCAAAGTCGTTTCTTTTCTCATTTTAGGTACTTTTGAGGAGAAAATCACAAAAGAAGCATTTTCGGGCGTTTTCGGAGTGAAAAAGTGCGGAAAACAACAAAATCTCAAAAGACCCTAAAGTGCACAGAAGGTGACAGCGTCACAAGCTCCAACGTGACGACGTCAGGAACAACTGAAGTGAAGAATTGGAAGTTACTCATGACGGGCCAGAGAGTTTTTAGCCTATTTTGGTGACGGCGTCAGGGAAGGCCGTCAGATCTGGAACAAGGCGGCGTGACGACGTCAATGAAGGCCATCACAAAACCCTAATCGTCGGCGTGACGACGTCACACCTTGGGCTGACGCCGTCAACCCATGTAATCTATATATATATATAGAACGATTTTTATTATTTTAAGAGGAGGAACTTGGTGGAGAACTTAAGGGTTAAACCCTAGCTCGTGTATCACAGACGTTAGAGGGTACTTTTACCCCTCTAACTTGCATGTTTAATCTAAGATAAGTCTTCATTCAATCCATACAATATGTCTATGTGTTGTATGATTTATGTTTGTGCTTTTCTTCCTTTTAATATGCTAGGCTAAATTAACTTGTGTTTGCTTAGATCTAATGAAACCTAACTATTGATTATCATGTGATGTGTATGTTGTGATTGTGATTTTGGATGAATGTTTCATCTACGTTAGACTTAAGAAAACTGGCTAACCTCCTATACGGTAACAAGCTTGAACGTCTTAGGAAACGTGAATCGTATGTGCGTTAATCGATTTTAAGGTAGTATTTCATGCGTAGGTTGCTATCAGTGAGCTTATGATAGGATACTTGACGTATCGTCATATAGTGAGGTAGGAGCTTATAGAGTTAGGGAATTGAACGCACTCCCTACGACTTGTTAGGAATACACCCGTCATCCACGCAAACTCAACATACTAATTACATGGTAAAAGATAGTTCGGGAGTAATGAAATCTAAGTAAACACTACTTTCCCCACCATTGTTTTCTCAAAACTTAATTTTAATTCGCATAAGTAGATACTTGGGTTAGTTGACTAGCAACTAATTCCGCCCACTCCTTCAAAACCGAGATTTTACTGCTTTCTAAAAAACATAAAAATACAAAAAGAATCATCCTCCACCCTTAGACCTTAATTAGGGTAGTCTTTAACCTAACGAACACTATTCCCTGTGAGAGAACGATCAATCCCCCGGTACTTGCCACTACACTATACTACATCGGTCAGGTACACTGCCTGGTGGGGATTGCAAGCTTCTCGAGATCCCTCGAGAGGTAAAACGTAGTGCGTGTTGCAATCCACGCGCATCAGAAACCTAAAAGCCAGCTAGCTTGTCTATCTTTTGCCCCAAAATACAGACCCTAAGCTAAAGTGAGCAAGCAGCTACTGACTTATGAAGTTGGGCTTAAGGACAGAGTAGCAGCGGAACTTTTTGGCAGACTAGCTGTTTGTGGCTTAATATTAAGTGCTTATATGAGCTTGAAAGTGAAACAAACTTGCTGAATAAGATGAAATAACCACCAAACAACTCAAATCCTCAAACCAAAATTAATTCCACCAACTAATGAACCCTATGGGTCAAATGGAAAATCTGTCCAACTTATGCAATTAAACAATTTGACTTTTTGAGATCTAAAGCTAATTTTGACTAAATCCAAGATTGATTTATCCTAGAGCACTTATTATGAAATATTATGCTGATATTAACCTAAATGAAGCTAGTTCAAGTGTTTGCACAACAAAATCAGTGATCAAGTAATCAAAAATTCTACACAGTTAACTGTTAAGGCCCATATGTGATCATTTTTACTTTTTCATGAACACCTTACTTATTTTTTTTTGCTTTATTATGACTAATGGAACCTTAGGGGATGTGACTGAACAAGCACAGCATACTCAAACAATATGTATCACAGTTAAATCCTAATAGCCAAACACCCCTTTATATAATCTGTTTTGAATTTTTTATGAAGCAACAATGAGATTTACTGATTCAAAACACTAAATCACATCAACAATGATCAAACAACCTCAATCAAACTCAAATATCATATCTCAATCAAAAAATGACCATAGATACTAAGAATGCAATATGAAGCAGCTGTGAAACAGTAACCAAAATATTATGTAAATAACTAACAACTGATGCAAACTACTACTATTAAACAACAACTACATTAAACAAGCAACAATAAGCAGTAACAAACAAACAATTACAGATCTAAACTATATTATACTAATTTGAGAGGAATTTAAAAAATGAGGAACTCACAAGTTTACCCTCAGCATGAACAGAGGGTTTTCCAAAGTAGCCTATCTTTAGATAGGCTAAACTCTTCCAATTCTCAGTCTAGACTATCGAATTAAACCTTCTGAATAAGCTCAGCTTATTGAATAAGCTGAGTTTGACTTTTGTTGACTATGCAAGTATTTTGATAGATCTGATTTAATAAGCTCACTACAAGCTATCTGAGCTTGAATAAGCTTATGTAAACAACTAAAAGGCTTATTGAAACCGGATTTAAGTAATAAATGAAAACATTATTTTTGGTTTTTATTTGATTTTCTGATTTTTTTTTTTATTTTTTTTAATGTTTTCTGAAAACAAGTAAAAGTGAAAGAGAATTTGGAAATAGCTTCTTAGAAGCTTACTGAAACAATAAGCAAAGCTTGTAAATAAGATAAACAGATTAATAACTACTTATACGAATTGTAAAACACAAATTTATAAAGGAAACTTAAATTTTATTAATACTAAAAGATTGATTACATAAGAAGAAAGCTTGAAAATACAAATTGACAGCATAAAACTACTAAGAAAAAAACTACTCCTAAACATGAGAATTAGGGTCCTATTTATAGCCGTGTGAGGATGAAGCTCCTAGAAGTCCATGTCATCAATCCACACCTTAGGTGTGCTTCTTTTGAGTCTTCTAAGCCCTTGGATTAAACTTAGTCCCCAATCCTTAATTCTCAGCCCTTAGATTAGATTTCCCCAATCATTTGACATGGAATTTCACGCTGATTGATGAGGTGTCATTCTTCTGACATGTCAGGGGTTCTAGAAACATAGGTTGATTTGACTCTTGTGCCCTTATTTGTGGTGAATTTGAGATTTACCTACGTGAACAGTGTTTAGGGTTCATGGCTGGGTTTTTGGGGTAAAATTGGGGGGCAGGTGTTTTTGATGGGTATTTATTACCCTTTTGTTGACCGGGTATAAGTGTGGGTTGACCGGGTATTTATTTGGCAGGCCGGGTTATTACAAAGGGAAGTTGGGCTGGTTGGTGTTGGGCCGTGGGTTTAATAAGGATTATTGGGTTTATTGTAAAGTGGACCAGGTTTGGTTTGTAGTATTTGTAAGTCTTTTATGGTAAAATTCACAAGGACCAATATTGTAAATCTGCAAACTTCAGGGACTCATTCTGCAATTTTTCCAAAATGTTTCCAAGGGCCTTTATTGACAAACTTTGATAATTGGAGAGCTTGAGTTGATATATCTTCCAAGGGATCATTTCTGACAATTTATGAAAGTTGAAGGACCAAAGTTGTAATTTCCCCAAACTTCATCCAATGATTAAATTTGGCAAGATATGATTCCCCGAGGTTGAATTTGACAATTTGGGCTTTTTCTTTGACTTATTGACTTCCCCGGCTTCGGCTTTTGACACTTTCCATTCTCGTGCTCGTTTTTGTTGTTTTCTTAGATTTTATGTCCATTTGTGAAATATCCGTACCTGCAAAATCACAAACACAAAAACACACTATCTTTGGCATTTGGTCGTTTTGGTCTTAATTTGGTAAATAAAAAGTGTATGAATAAGCATACACCAAAATCCCCTGGACTAAGGTATTGCCGTGTCCTCACGCAATGTGATCAATTCACGCTTTTGAGATAAATAATTTCATATCCCTTTTTACTAACTTTGGAAAGTAGCAAAAACGTTCAAAAGAGATTACGAAATCATTTATTTCCAAAAACGCCCCGATTTTTCCATTTATTCCTTATACTAATCTATACTACTTTTTTTGTATTTTTCAACTTTATTTATGTAACGGTATGTTGACTTTCGTTATTTTGCAATAACGATTAAGGGTCATAGAGTAAGAACACAATTCATAGAAAAGTGACCGATTGGATAAAATTCATCGTCCTCGATTTTTCACAAGCCCCCAAACTAAGCGTAAAAACGAAATCATTGTTTAATTACAAGTTAGATGCCAACACTACCCATGGAAGTTACTTGTGTGATAACCTCTTGTTCCCATTTTCCTATTTGGTATCTCATTATTTTATTTTTGTGAGAGAAATGAATTTCTTCATAAGCATCTCGTTTTCATAATTATTAGTCCGATAAAGATACTAAATTAGGACGCTAAGTAGTTAGTGATCTTTTCTCAAGAGTCGCTGCAATGAAAATGAGGTCCACATCAAGGTCTTTATTATACTTATTATTATTATTATTAGGGTTGCCACCTACTTAAGCCAACACTAACTCCACGGCTACCTCGAAATTTAAGGTTCGAAAGGGCCTTTTCCATGTTGCGGCTTTCTTCTCGGCACATCCCAAACCAGTTGGTTTAAGTGACCAGGCTTTTGACACCCCACAGAGAATAGTACCGGAATCAGCGGGAATTCGATTCCAAAGATTTATGAGACTACCGCTAAATCCGCATCAACCTAAATAGATGACAACTGACTCACAACACAGCGATAACACAAAAACTCATAGACTTTAGTTGAGGAGTACTTTCACGTGCACCTCATGCGCCCGATCTAGGATCGTATACATGCACCTCACGTGCCGTGCCAACTTTAGTCTTAACAATTAAGCTCTTATTCGCATCACTTAATATTGACTTTTCTTTCTTTTTTTTCTTTCTTTTCTCATTATTTTTTTTACGCACGCATAACTTTGACGCTTATAGCAACTTTGGGACTCCGGACCTTCACGGTTTAAGTCCAAGACCTACCGCCTTTAGAAGTAGGATCCAAGGTCCGATCTCAATCCGAAGTCTTATATCGCTACTAACACTTATTATTATACGATACTTTATTACGGGACCTTGATGTGTACCCAATTTTCAAAGCAAGGATTCTTTTAAAAAGACCAAGAACTAAATATCGGCAAAACCTAATATCTTTAATTATTTAGCACAAATATGGGATGAAACAATTTGGTGGGAACAAAAAGCCACAAGTACATTCGATGAGCTCTAAAGAGAACCAACTACTCCACGCTTAGCATCTAACTTCTAAATAAACTCTATCATTTCTCGTTCTTCGCAAATTTAAAATCTCAAATAATGAGATCCGCGAATGCTTAGCCGATAATCGAATATTAAGATTATATTGGTTAAGGGGACAAGCTAGGGCTCAACACGCCTGGATCAAGTCAAAATTTTTATTCTTACTCTTACCTAGTAGGAAAGTCGAACATGGTGTCAAAACTTATTATATTTTTGCACAACTATTTTCAATTTTCTCATTTTTTTGTACTTTTTCACTTCATTTTCATCATTTTTCTTCAAAATTTTTCAAATTTTTTTTTAGGAAAAACGGGGTTGCGANTTCGATGAGCTCTAAAGAGAACCAACTACTCCACGCTTAGCATCTAACTTCTAAATAAACTCTATCATTTCTCGTTCTTCGCAAATTTAAAATCTCAAATAATGAGATCCGCGAATGCTTAGCCGATAATCGAATATTAAGATTATATTGGTTAAGGGGACAAGCTAGGGCTCAACACGCCTGGATCAAGTCAAAATTTTTATTCTTACTCTTACCTAGTAGGAAAGTCGAACATGGTGTCAAAACTTATTATATTTTTGCACAACTATTTTCAATTTTCTCATTTTTTTGTACTTTTTCACTTCATTTTCATCATTTTTCTTCAAAATTTTTCAAATTTTTTTTTAGGAAAAACGGGGTTGCGAGAGTAAACGACTAAATGAAAATGCAAGTCAAATCAAATCGAAGATTGACCCCCCCAGACTAAAGATAAACATTGTCCTCAATGTTTCAAAGGTAAGGGTAATCCTACGTAAAATCTAAGGCCGTTTATTAATTATGCCAAAGTTAACGTTAGACGATAAGATTAGGATATTTTGGATTTCATAAAAGCAACGATGAATGAAACTCGAGTGGAGAAAAGATGAAACAACGAGCACGAGAGTCTTCATAAATCGGGGTAAATCCTGAACATACACAAACAACCACGAAAACACGAGAAATGGAAGAGGTCGCCCCTCCTCACGTCACTTATTAGAAAATAGAAAAGAAAAAGATAGATGGATAAGCATGGGTTGCCTCCCACGAAGCGCTTTGTTTTTTGATTACCGAGTCACGTAGCTTGACTCGATCCCTGAATTCAATTGTCCTTAGGGAAAGTTTGGAGATCCGGGACAACCATGGGTGGTATATCCCCTCCGAAGTAATGTTTGAGACGATGACCATTCACCTTAAAGTTGGGACCATCGGGTTGAGCTAACTCAATGGTGCCATAAGGAAAAACATGGGTAACGGTGGCCGGTGAACGGTCCTGACCAACGGGTTTTGAGCTTGCCCGAGAAAATCTTCAATCGAGAATTGAAAAGAAGAACTTGATCACCAACGTTGAAAACGCGGTTTTTGATTTTGGAATCATGAATCCTCTTTGTTTTCTCTTTGTAGATCAAAGAATTTTCGTAGGCTTGATCACGAAGTTCGGTTAACTCATTTAATTGAACTTTTCGGTGATCACCCACGGTTTTTAGGTCAAAATTAGCATGCTTCAAGGCCCAATAGTCCTTATGTTCTAATTCAATGGGCAAGTGACAAGCCTTTCCATACACCAACTTATAAGGAGTACACCCGATGGGGGTTTTGTAAGCGGTGCGAAAAACCCATAATGCATCATCTAACTTATCGGCCCATGAAGCACGATTATCATTAATGGTCCTCTCTAAGATACGTTTCAAACCACGATTGGAAACCTCCACTTGACGGCTCGTTTGCGGGTGATACGCGGTAGAAAGACGATGGGTAACTCCATACTTAAGCATAACTTTGGCGAATTGATCGTTACAAAAATGAGTACCGCGATCACTTATAATAGCACGAGGAGTTCCAAATCGGGAAAATAGACTCTTCAAAAATTTCACAACAACTCGGGCGTCATTAGTGGGGAGTGCCTTTGCTTCAACCCATTTTGACAAGTAATCGACTGCCACGAGTATATAATTATTCCCTCGAGAAGACGGGAATGGTCCCATAAAATCAATACCCCAAACGTCAAAGATTTCACAAACTTGAATCGCATTCTGAGGCATCTCATCTCGTTGTGAAATTTTTCCTTGGCGTTGGCAAGAGTCACACGACTTTACCAAGTCTTGTGCATCACGGTATATCGTCGGCCAATAGAATCCGGAATCGAAAACTTTCTTAGCGTTGTAATTGGCACCATGATGTCCCCCTGTAGGTCCATTGTGGCATGCCATAAGAATCTCATCGGCTTCCTTGCCGTGAACGCACCGCCGGATCACTTGATCCGCACATACTCTAAACAAATAAGGATCGTCCCAATAATAGTGCTTAACGTCCTTAAAGAATTTCTTTTTCTGTTGGGACGACATCCCTTTCCTTATGAAATTCCCCGCATGGTAATTTGCAAAGTCGGCAAACCATGGGGTACTAGTATCATGTGATAAACTCCCAAGTGTCTCAAGAGGAAATGATTCATTGATTTCCTTTTTCTCGAAAACACTTTGATGAGGATTTTCAAGTCTAGACAAATGATCGGCGGCTAGGTTCTCCGCTCCTTTCTTGTCTCGAATTTCGACATTGAATTATTGAAGAAGGAGAACCCACCGCATTAATCTTGGTTTAGCATCTTGTTTAGTCATAAGGTATTTTAAAGCCGAATGATCCGTATACACTATGCATTTTTTTAAAAGAAGGTAAGGTCGAAACTTTTCGAAGGCATAAATGACGGCTAACATTTCTTTTCAGTAGTCGTATAATGGTATTGAGCGTCGGTCATAGTTTTACTTGCATAGTGTATCGGTTGGAAATATTTGGTCTTACGTTGCCCCAAGACTGCCCCGATAGCATAATCGCTAGCATCATACATAAGCTCAAAAGGCAAGTCCCAATCGGGGCAACTAGAATCGGAGCTTCCGTCAATTTCTTCTTAAGTATCTCAAACGCTTCAACACACTCATTAGAGAAGAAGAACGGAGCATCTTTTTCAAGCAAATGGGTCAGAGGTCGGGCAATCTTAGAAAAATCTTGAATGAAACGTCGATAAAAACCGGCATGACCTAGAAAACTATGAATACCTCGAACGGTGGTGGGATGAGGTAGCTCTGCGATCACATCGACTTTAGCTCTATCGACCTCAATCCCGGCTTTGGAAATCTTATGGCCAAGAACAATGCCTTCTTTAACCATGAAATGGCACTTTTCCCAATTGAGAACCAAGTTAGTGTCTTCACACCGTTTTAGCATTTTCTCCAAATGGGCAAAGCAAGCGGTAAACGAATTTCCATAAACCGAAAAGTCATCCATGAATACTTCCATAGTCTTTTCGATCATATCTTGGAAAATGGCCGTCATACACCTTTGGAACGTGCCTGGAGCATTACATAAGCCAAAGGGCATACGTCGATAGGCAAACGTTCCATAAGGGCAAGTAAACGTAGTCTTTTCTTGATCCTGAGGATCGATCGAAATCTAAAAGTAACCGGAAAAACCATCAAGAAAACAATAGAACACATTTCCCGCTAGACGTTCTAGCATTTGATCCATAAAAGGAAATGGGAAATGGTCCTTTCGGGTAGCATTGTTAAGCTTACGATAGTCGATACAAACTCTCCATCCCGTAAAAAGACGTGTGGGAATTAGCTCATTATCTTCATTCGTCACTATGGTCATTCCACCTTTCTTTGGAACACAATGGACCGGGCTAACCCATGAGCTATCGGAAATGGGGTAAATCATCCCGGCGTCGAGGAGTTTAATAACTTCCTTCTTAATAACTTCATGGATTTTGGGGTTAACCCGTCGTTGCTGTTGGATCACAGGCTTAAAATTATCTTCGAGCAAAATCTTATGATTGCAAAAACGAGGGTCTATGCCCTTAATGTTGGAAATTTGCCAAGCGATGGCACTCTTATGCTTCCTAAGCACATCTAAAAGACGGGTCCTCTCCTCATCTTTAAGGTCTTTAGAAATAATAACGGGAAATTTGTCGGTCCCTTCTAAGAAAGCGTATTCGAGATGAGGAGGTAAATCCTTGAGCTCGGGCTCCGGAGGATTTTCTTTAGATGGCTCAACTTCTTTAACTTCGGCGATTTCTTCAACATGAATATCCTTCGGAGGGGGAGAAAGTGACGGATCTTCGTTCAATAATTGTTCAAGCAAACGAATATCCCCCTCCGGGTCAAAGACGATATTATCAACTTCCGGTGAAATTGAATCATTTGAAAGATAAGCATCGATCTCTTCCAAGATGAAATCACTTCCCTCAAACGGAGTAAGGGAAGGGGAAGAGTCGGCAACAATAGGTTGAGAAGAAGGAGAATTATCATCGGGAAAAGAAGAGGAAGAATTATTAGTAGGGGAAGAATCAAAAGTGGGATTGCCACTTGAATTATTATGAGAAAAACCAAGAAGCTCTTGAGAATACTCCTCCGAAACTTCATCAATAACATCGATTCGGTTAACGGTCATGCAATCATCGGTGGAGGAGTATCTCGATGTTTGGTCCAAGTTAAATGTGACGGCTTCATTACCATTTCGCAAGGTAATTTCTTCATCGTAAACATCAATCAAAGCACGACCCGTCCTTAAGAAACCTCTTCCGAGAATAAGAGGAACCCTTGGATCGGGATCAAAATCGACAATCACAAAATCGGCGGGAAAATGAAACTTTCCAACATTAACGATGACATCCTCGGCAATTCCAATGTGATGAGACGTAGATCGATCGGCAAGCTCGAGGGTCATGCATGTGGGAGTAGGATCGAGAAGAGACAATTTCTTCCACATAGACTTTGGCATAAGGTTAATACTAGCACCAAGATCGACCAAGGCGAAGCATTGAACCATCCCGGGAAAATTACACGGAATTAGGAACTTGCCGGGATCTCCAAGCTTTTCGGGAAGCTTCTTGAGGAGAACCGCCAAACAATTTTCGTTCAAAGGTGTTTTTGCCATTTCAAATAATTTCTCTTTATTATTCAACAAATTTTTGATCATCGACGCAAATTTCGGCATTAAAACAACGGCATCTGCGAGACTTAAATCAAAGCGAAGATCTTGAAAATTTTGAAAGAACTTTTCCATTTGGTGGTTTGTTTTCTCGCGGTGCTTTTGATCGTTTAGACGAGACGGATAAGGAAGTTTGGACTTAACGGTATTATCTTGTTCAAAAACGACTTTTTCCTTTCCTTTTGAAACATTCTCTTTTTCTTTAGACGGTTGGACAACCGGAGGTTGGATGTTTTCGGTCCTTCCGTTATTAGTAGGAAGTTCCGTATCCGTTGTCGCCTCGGTTTCACGATCGACTACCTTAGGGGGAGAAGAAAAAGACGAGGTAATCGGAGCCGTAGGTCCATCGTATGAAACACCACTTCGTTTCGTGATCGCTTTAGCATCGCCCCTTGGGTTAGCGATCGTGTTGCTTGGAAGAGTACCCGAGCCTGAGGGTCGATCATTTAAAGACTTCTTGATTTCGGCCATTTGACTAATCATCAACTTATTCATTTCCTCTTGATTTTTAATGAATTGCTTGAAAAACTCATCCGAGGACGTTTGGTTTTGATTCAAAGCTTGATTTTGATTATTAAAATTTTGTCCTCGGTTGTTTTGATGAAAACCTTTATTTTGATTATGAAAATTCCCATGATTTTGATTTCCATGATTATAATTTCCATGATTTGTATTTTGAAAATTTCCTTGATTCGGGCCTTGATAATTTCCTTGATGTTGAAAATTTCCACGATTTTGTCCTTGATTGAAATTTCCCGGATTTTGAAAACCATTGTTAACACGATTTTGATTTTGATTGAATTGATTGTTACGGTTTTGCACATTGTTAACTTGATTTTGATTATTAAAACTGGGTGGTCCAAGATAATTGGTGGAACGATAGCTAAGAAGATTCCGATCTCCTTGTGGTTGGTAACCGTTACCTCCCATATTTGTAGCATAAACGTTCTCATGAGCAAAACCACCGGAGGCTGGCCACTCATAATACGGATGTGGACCACCACACGTTTCACAACTTTGATTAATCGCATTGACTTGACGATTGTTGTTTAGATTTGGATTTGTTTGCAAAAGACGGACAACATCATCGAACTTTTTGTTAAGAGCCACAATTTCTGCATTGGAAGACGTGGTAGATCTCGTCGACTCGCCCCTCTCGGCTGAAGAATCCCAACAATTGTGATGGGCGGTCATGTTCTCGATGAGATCATAGCACTCTTCGGGGCGTCTTTTCATAAAAGTACCACCCGCAGCAGCATTGATCGTATCACGATGTCGTAAAGTTAAACCATTATAAAACGTATCAATAATCGTGATGAGCAACATGTTGTGATTCGGACACCGGTCAATCGAAATCTTATAACGTTCCCATGCTTCGAATAAAGATTCGTCGGGAAGTTGTCGGAAATTGCTTATGTCGTTTCTTAGCTTCGTCACCATCGATGGTGGAAAGTATTTTGCCAAGAATTTCAAAACCATTTCATTGAACGTATGAATAGAATTCTTCAGAAGTCGATCAAACCAAGCGGTGGCGTGATGCGTCAATGAATATGGGAAGAGATAAAGGCGAAGGGCATCATCGGAGACACCGTTTTGTTTCATACTTTGGGTGATGGTTAGGAATTTATCAAGATGTTTGTTAGCATCATCACCCGGTAAACCGTGAAATTGGCAAAAATTTTGGACTTGTTGAATCATGTGATGTTTAAGTCCAAAATCCGCGGCTTCGATATTGACGGGGGCAATCGGGCCACCACGTCCGAACATAGTCGGTTGACACAACTCCTCCATCGTACGGAGATCGGGAGGAGGTTGAGGTCCCATCGGAGGTTCCTCGTTTTGTTGAGCACCACCCATCGGCGGGGGTCCCAAATTTTGACCGTTATTGTTCATTTCCTCAACGTTAGGGAAATTAACACGGTGTGTGTGACTTATAATCCTCTCGGGATTTGAAAGTGGTGAAAGTAAGTTATGTGACGAAGAACGGGTGTTCATACACCAAAGAAATCACAAAAAAAAAGAAAATCAAAATTCAATTTGAAAAAGGAAAATCTTTTTGGTTTTTAAAATTTTTAAACAAAAATTGAAATCAAAATATTTTTGAGTTTTTATATAAAAGAAAACTTAAAATCACAATATTTTTTTTCTTTTGTTTTTTATATCACAATAATTTTGTGATCGATTCGTCAACCGAAATCGTTTCCTTTAATCTACGCGCAGCGAGGCGGGAGAGAAAAATGGATCTCTCTTCAGTCGGCAATTTAATGTCACGACTTCCGTATTCCCCGGTTATTCGGTAGTAGAATTAAAGTAATCGGATAACTTTTAACTTCACGATCTTTTTTTTGCGTTCGAGCTTATTTGGTTTACAACACCCCTCCTTCAACGCAAGAGCGAGGATGTTTATTATATTTTTGGTATTTTGCAAATACTTTAGAAAAGTGTTTAATATTTTTGATTTTTTTTACTTTTTATAAAAGAAAATATATAAAAGGAAGGTTTTTCAAAACAACGATTTTTCAAAAACGAAAACCAAAATTCACTTCAACCTTCCCCGGCAGCGGCACCAAAATTTTGATGTGTCGTGAATAGTATAGTATATATCCAAGTAATTTCTCAACAAATAAGAAATTACCCGGGTCGTGTCCGTGCGAAGGTTAAATGGAATATCGATTTCCGGAATGTAAAACGTGTAGTGAAAAGTGATAAGATGATGAATTAACTAAAGGTAAACAAATAAACACACAAATAAACACGTAAACAAGTAAATCACGTAATTAAGGCACACGTAATCTAAAAACACAAATACGAATTAATAAACATGAAATAAAACGTAATGTAACAACTAAAAACGTAAAAGTTAAGCAAAACTAATCCTAAGGGTGAAATTTAAATTTTTATAAGTTAAAAATAATAAAAGAAAATTTTTAGAAAAAGAAAATTATTATTTTTGTCTTTTTATTTTTATTTAAGAATTAAAAACTATTTTTGTATTTTTATTTTATAAAAGAAATTTAACTAATTATGAAATTAAAGATTTAATCTACAAATCTAATTTTGAAAAATCTTACTAAACTAAAAACTAATTTTAAAAATAAAAATGAAAATTATTTTTGTCTTTTTGTGATTTAATTTGAAATGAAAATTGATTTAAAATGACTTAAAAATAAAGAAAATGAAAAAAAAATAGCAAAACTACCCAAATAATTCTGGAATTTTTATAGAAAATCTAAATAATATTTAAAAGCTACTGGAAGTGAGAAATTTTGGAAAATTAAGCAGTTAAGTGCTTATCTAGGCCAAAAAGCAGTTTGAAAAAGTGCTTATTAATAAGCAGTTTGACCAAATTAAGTAAAACTTTCCCAAAATGACCTTAAGACTCAAATAAGCTCAGAAACACTTGAATTTGACCAAAAACAACAAAGAATCATGCAATGGAGATCAAATCAGTAGCAAAGAAGCACTTTTATAAGCTCAAATAAGCACAAATGTGAATAAATAAGCTCAGTACTAATTCTGAGGCACAAACACACTTAACAAAGCTTAAAAGAAGCACTAGATTCAAGTTCTCAAGCCAAATTGATCAAATGCATACAAATCTTAAAATCAGCAAAGAGCTTAAATGGGACAAACTAGCAGAAGCAATTAAGCAGTCTAAATAAGCTAGTCAGACTAGAACAAAAGCAAAACCTAAAAGCCAGCTAGCTTGTCTATCTTTTGCCCCAAAATACAGACCCTAAGCTAAAGTGAGCAAGCAGCTACTGACTTATGAAGTTGGGCTTAAGGACTGAGTAGCAGGGGAACTTTTTGGCAGACTAGCTGTTTGTGGCTTAATATTAAGTGCTTATATGAGCTTGAAAGTGAAACAAACTTGCTGAATAAGATGAAATAACCACCAAACAACTCAAATCCTCAAACCAAACTTAATTCCACCAACTAATGAACCCTATGGATCAAATGGAAAATCTGTCCAACTTATGCAATTAAACAATTTGACTTTTTGAGATCTAAAGCTAATTTTGACTAAATCCAAGATTGATTTATCCTAGAGCACTTATTATGAAATATTATGCTGATATTAACCTAAATGAAGCTAGTTCAAGTGTTTGCACAACAAAATCAGTGATCAAGTAATCAAAAATTCTACACAGTTAACTGTTAAGGCCCATATGTGATCATTTTTACTTTTTCATGAACACCTTACTGATTTTTTTTGCTTTATTATGACTAATGGAACCTTAGGGGATGTGACTGAACAAGCACAGCATACTCAAACAATATGTATCACAGTTAAATCCTAATAGCCAAACACCCCTTTATATAATCTGTTTTGAATTTTTTATGAAGCAACAATGAGATTTACTGATTCAAACCACTAAATCACATCACACTACGCCAAAAATGACCTTTCGTCCCACATGGTCGTTTTTGAACGGTCACACGGTGACATTTTTTCGTGACTAAATGTACCAGCCTTAAATAAACAGCCACACTTGATCCGACTTGTGTGACCATTTCGTAAAATATTTGTCACGCATTTGTGTATATATGTGACTAGAGGGTAATTGGTAAATATTTTTGGGTTATTGGCAAAAAAGGCATCATACTTGCCACTTTTTGTCATTGTATGTAGAGTCCTTTATTTTTTTTTGATTGTATCACCAACTTTTTTAAATCGTGCCATTGTGTGTACTTTGTGACCATTTTACCCTTACTTTTTTCAAATTTTGAAGGGTAAAATGGTCATTTTACATGGCTAAAAAGTCACAAAGTACACACAATGACACAATTTAGAAAGGTTAGTGCTACAATAAAAAATAAATAAAGGACGCTACATACAATGACAAAAAGTGGCAAGTATGATGCTTTTTTTTGCCAATATATTTTAGTCACTTTTAATTCGGGACGTGTGACCGATAAAAATCAGCTCGAAACATTAGTCACACTATAGATATACATATGTGACA
>LBNU01035652.1:2772-32614 GCA_014162995.1 Artemisia annua
TAGTTTTAATATTTATTTTGATTTAATTTAGTTTAAATAGTATTTAATTCATAATAATTAGAATTTTTCTTAAATAATTAATTTTCTTTTTTCCAAAATTTTCTTTTGTCTTTTAGTGCGTAAGAAAATTGTTTGTAGGCTCGTAGGACCTTTCGTGTTTAAATTTCACGTTTTATCTTGCGCGTGACGTTTGTTTTTAAATAAACGTTACGTGTTTGTTTTAAATTGTGATTTAGGATTCCCGATACCTAACTTTGTTTCCCGTAGTGTTTTAGGATTCCCCTAGTTTGCCAATTGCCTTTTATTCCCTTTAGGTTAATTTATTTTCATTCTCGTTCGTTAATTTTCCAATTTCGTTAATTTAGCGTACCATAATACCAAACAATCTTTCGCAACCAAACATACAAGTCTTTAATCTCGATCTTTAACGTATCTTTCCATTCACACCTCGTTGGGGTACGACTCGGGAAATCACTTCCCGGTCTCACGAATATCACATTGCACGAGTTTACGAGGTAATCTTTTTCCTAAAAGGTTTACTTGTATTTCTCTACGTCTAGTTGTCACTCACGATAACTTTGACTCCACTTTGTTGATATTTTTGTGTACTTGTTTTTTTGCACACTAAAACACAACGAATCAACTTGTCACACAAAAATAAACAAACAAGTAAAATAAAAAAATAAGCATCTAAATAATGCACACATAATTTAACAATTAATATGTGTAAACAATTTGCCATATGCAAACTTATTTGATAAAACATATTAATAATCAATTCTAAGTGTTAATAATGCATATATTTAACTAAGGCTTTCACTTAACACAAGTAAGTGAGCCACATACATCGACGAATCAATTGCGTAAGCCATAACTAAATATACACCATATTGCACATAATTGACTCATTAATTTTATTGAGGTATCCAAGAGTAATCTTAGGGAGGTATCCTTGGAGAGGTCTCAGGTTCGAGTCTCACCATGGACCTTCGATGCTTGTATACTGCCCAATTGGATGTCACTGTGGGCTCGAATCACTAACTACTAACTCACCGTTCAAAAAAAAAAAAAAAAAAAAATTATTGAGATCTTCCCCAATTCAAGATTTATCAATAAAAACATGTGAAAAAATCTTAACAATTAAATCATATAAACAATAACCCAGGATGAACATGCATGTTCCATCATGGATTCCATATTACGAGATCGCATACAATAAATGATATAACACATATTCATTAATTAACACGTAAACACAGCATGCAATACTAGGGTTTCAAAACCCAAAAAAAAAATTAAATTAATTAGGCCAAATCGGCCCTGTGAAAAAAATAGGTTTTCAATTTTACAAACCCTAGAATTCGACATACATACAAACACAATACAATATTTGTTTTTTTACGTGTTTCGCTAATTAATTACACATTATAACAGCTCGTGATGCCACTGATTATAAAACATGACCAATCATAATTATAAACACAGTAAACAACAAAGTACATGCGGAAGCGTAGGATCATATGTTTGCAATTAATTAACCAAAAATTAAAACGTATGTGTACCTTTTGCAATTCCAAGCTAGCAATCAATGATTGGATCAATTTAAGAACCCTAATTAGGGTTTATATAGATTAATGAATTGACCCTCACTGTTTTTTAATTCAATCCAAGATGTAAACAATAATGTGTTTGCATCACGTTCTTGTCCATACGTACTAATACCAAATTAATGTGAATGCTAGTTCAAGAAAACACAAAACAATTTTTTTTGGAAAAATAAAAGTCGAACACCCTTAAGGGTTGTGAGTGCGGCCGGGTTTCACAAAGAGGAGAATAAAACCAATTTTAGGGTTTAATGTGTGTACAAAAGGTAGAAAACAATGAACACTTGGCTTTGTTTATATAGCATGAGAAAACTTTGGGAACAAGTTAGGTCTTGGGTTGAGTTTCCTCCCTTTGGCCGATCATCCAACACCCGTATGGGGTTTCTAGATCTTTCTTGTTCTCTATTTTTCATCTATCCTTTCCTTTTATCCATTAGTCAATATCCATTAATTACTAACTTTTTATATTAAATTATTAAACATTAATCCTTCATACGTAAGGTGTGTAATCTCGTGGTCTCGAGTTCGAATCCGGACATACACTATTAATTTTGTCCATTAAAACTAACAGAGTTTAATTATATTGTGATTTGTGTAATATATTTATTTGTAAGTTAAGAGTTCCGTCAATGAGTATTGGGTTGAGCGCGTTTGTGTACTTACTGCCACTTGCTTCCCTGTTTTGGTCCGCATCATTTACTTCAAAATCCGCCCATTGCTGAAGAGTTTGCCTGAGTAAGTTATATTGCATCATATTTTAGTATTTTCCTACTGATGTATATATGCATGAACATATATTGCATCATATCATATGCATATATTGCCTACTGATGTTGCATGATTCATGTTAGACAGATGTTGTTTGATTAAGTCCTTTCGTAAGACTGTGTAAACTATATTTTGAAGTTATATTCACTTGAACTTGATTTAAAATGATGTGTATGAGTAAGTTTTGGAAACTGAGTTTATAAATGGTGTAAGTTTGATGGTGAAATCATGAGTGTTTGACAAAGGTACATTTTGGGTCAAAAGCATTTATTGTTCAAGTTGCGTGTTAAACTTAGTCTAAAACATGGTTAAAAGCTTTTGGGTGCAAGAAAGTATAAATCATATCATGAACATATATTGCATCACGTTTTAGTATTTGCCTACTAATGTATATATGCATGAACATATATTGCATCATATCATATGCATATATTGCCTACTGTTGTTGCATGATTCATGTTAGATAGATGTTGTTTGATTAAGTCCATTCATAAGAGTATGTATACTATATTTTGAAGTTATATTCACTTAAAATTTATTAAAATGATGTGTATGGGTAAGTTTTAGTTACTGAGTTTATAAATGGTGTCATTTGATGGTGAAATCGTGAGTGTTTGACAAAGGTACATTTTGGGTCAAAAGCATTTCACGAACTAGTCATATTGTTTAAGTCGCGTGTTAAACTTAGTCTAAAACATGGTTAAAAGCTATGGTAACAATTTGGGTGCAAGAAAGTGTAAATCAGGCTTAGATTAAAAGCTTAGTTTGTGTTTCTTTTTTAATCAAAAGGGGTCAAATCATGAAATGGGTAATTTTGGTTCAATTTAAATGGACTTATGGTTCATATACAACTTATGTAACAAAAAATTTATGTGACAACACTAAAGGCAACAGATGGGTTGAAAAGATTTTCAAGAAAGTAGCCGAGGATGGTGCAAAATTTTGTGGTTGTGCTACGGCTGCTCTCATCGGGGTTGGTCATGGTGCTAAACTTCTTGAAAGTTCACCAACGACAACGGCTTATCTTGGTTGTCTATCGATAGCCCGGGTTTTTGGGTTTTCATTTGCTCAGTTAGCTAGTCCGTGATGGCTCTTTAGGGCGTTTTCCATTTTGGCTTTTATTTCACATACCGTGATAATAGTGATCTGCAGCCTTCATCACATAGTTCAAAACAAGTATGAGTTCTTGATTGTTTTAGGATCTGCACTTTACGTTATCTTGTGTGTTTGGGTCAAATGGAAGGTTGTGACCATAGAAGCTGAAGCAAAAGCAAAAGCCCGCCTTGAAGCCACGACCACAATAGAAGATGAAGTAGTGAAAACCAAAGCCAAAGGTGATGCCAAAGCCATTGAAGAAGAAGAAAAGCGTCTTAGTCAGATTGCCAAGGACGGGGTGGCATTTACGATGGTTGGCGGGCTTGGTTTATTTTATGTAGCAGATTGCGTTACATTTGCAGAAGCTTTCCCAGAAGTGTTATCTTTTCTAGCTGCGTATAATGTGATGATTTTTGTTCTTTATATGTTACAAGGTTTCTCGAAAGGGGCATCTTTTTCGACATCCTTCTTCTAGTTGGGTCAATTTTTGGGATGATGATGATCCCAACGAGTGTGGGCTTACTTCTCTTGCCCGTGTATCACTACTCAATTATTTTGTTCACAGTTTTATTCGTTATATCTATCATATGTCTTTGGTCTAGGGTCATAAAAACTATTCAGGGTGAGGATGGTAAGCTTTGTAAGTCTTTAATCTATGGTTTCTCTTCTAACTGGACTGATATTGTGTGTGACATTTCTTTTCTTAAAAACAAAGGGATTGATCTTCTTTGTTCTAAAGAAAAAAGTTGGAAATGGCGAGGATATGATGTTTTGGGAAGAGAAATGGAGAGGAGATGTTCCCCTTAAATATTTATATGAAAGGATTTATGCTCTAGAATTATACAAAAAGATTCCAGTAGCGTCAAAAATGGCTCATTCTAGCATGTGTTTTTCTTTGAGGCGTAGTTCGAGTGGAGGGGTAGAGCAAGAACAACTTGTCAATTTTTTGTCTCACATGGTGGGTCTTATTCTTCCTAATATGCGTGACAGATGGTTCTGGTCGTTGTTAGGATCACGAGAGCTTTCAATTGCTTCGGTTAAAAATCTTATAGACGATCACTTAATTCAGGAGATTGCTTCACAAACCCGTTGGATCAAGGCGGTCCCCAAATAGGTTAATATCCTTTCTTGGAGAGTTAAGTTGGATAATCTTCCTACTCGTCTCAACCTTTCTCTTAGAGGTTTAGAGTTCGAATCCATTCTATGTCCTATTTGCAATTCGGCAGTTGAATCATCATGTCAGTTATTCTTTGCTTGCTCCATGGTTAATGACATATATGTGAGGGTTGCTATTTGGTGGGATACGAACATAACGGTGATGTCTTCATATGATGACTGGTGTTTTGGTTCACGATCTTACGTCTTCCGGCTAAGCACAAGTTGATTTTGGAAGGTGTTTTCTACATTACATGGTGGTCGGTTTGGAATTTCTGCAACAACTTCCTTTTTGGTTCTATACCTCAGGCTAAAAATCGGATATTTGATGATATTGTGGATCGTTCGTTTTCTTGGTGTAGGTTTATATGCAACACAAACTTTAGTTGGGTACATTGGTGTAGGTTTAGATGCAACACAAACTTATATAGACTCGTACCTCCTTCTTCATTGGCTACAAACATTACACATAACATATTTTATGAAGGTTAACACCATACTTAACCTATCATAAGTGTCTAGAAGATTGTCTTACGTTGGTTTTGTTAAAAGATTTCTAAACTACTCCACATTTTTCTAAAACATTCTATATTAGAATCCAAATATAGATAAGTGCTTAGTTTGACTAAATTGAAACTGCATATAATGATTTACATAGGTAAGTAAATACAATAGATAGATAAAATTTCACTGAAATATTTCAATCTCACCTTAATTAAAAAAAAAAAAAAAAAAAAAAAAAGGCTTAAAAAAAAAGAAATTTTGAGGTGTTTTTAGTTGCGTATGAAAAATTGAACCCAAAAACCATTCCACAACGCATATGTTTGATTTTGTACTTAGATTTATATGTAATTCCGTTAGCTGCTCGCAATTAAATTTTTTATTCAAACAATGGCGAGTTAAGTTATAATGGTTTAAAACGCTCTAAACAAGTAATTTGGTTCGTTTTTGTTTCTAAAATAGTTTATTATTGGTTCATTTGTTGTGTAAACTCAAAACCTAACACGTAAACTAAATGCTAAAAAAAGCTTTAAAAAAAAAGAGAAAAATTCTAAAAATCGAACTGCCATAGTGAAAAAACTTAACCAATAAACCAAACTGGAACGGTTTCTAATTTTCAAAAGTCAAACGTTTTGGGTTGAATTTTAGTTTTAAACACTAGACGAGTACCCGTGCATAGCAACGGAATTTTTTAGCGGCAAACAATTATAATTGCGATATTATGGTAAGTGTTTCGTGTAACGTTCAAATATAGAATGTGAAAATATCATAATGTAATTGCAAAAGGTTGTAAAATGCGATAATTCAAGTCAAATTCATGAGTTTTTTATATTGTGATTGTGATTTACAATCAATGGTTGTACATGTGTTCCTTCCCCCTTTTAAGTATGTATATGTTAGTGTTTGTATGCATGTGCTTTATATTATGTGTGTAANAAAAAAAAAAAAAAAAAAAAAGGCTTAAAAAAAAAGAAATTTTGAGGTGTTTTTAGTTGCGTATGAAAAATTGAACCCAAAAACCATTCCACAACGCATATGTTTGATTTTGTACTTAGATTTATATGTAATTCCGTTAGCTGCTCGCAATTAAATTTTTTATTCAAACAATGGCGAGTTAAGTTATAATGGTTTAAAACGCTCTAAACAAGTAATTTGGTTCGTTTTTGTTTCTAAAATAGTTTATTATTGGTTCATTTGTTGTGTAAACTCAAAACCTAACACGTAAACTAAATGCTAAAAAAAGCTTTAAAAAAAAAGAGAAAAATTCTAAAAATCGAACTGCCATAGTGAAAAAACTTAACCAATAAACCAAACTGGAACGGTTTCTAATTTTCAAAAGTCAAACGTTTTGGGTTGAATTTTAGTTTTAAACACTAGACGAGTACCCGTGCATAGCAACGGAATTTTTTAGCGGCAAACAATTATAATTGCGATATTATGGTAAGTGTTTCGTGTAACGTTCAAATATAGAATGTGAAAATATCATAATGTAATTGCAAAAGGTTGTAAAATGCGATAATTCAAGTCAAATTCATGAGTTTTTTATATTGTGATTGTGATTTACAATCAATGGTTGTACATGTGTTCCTTCCCCCTTTTAAGTATGTATATGTTAGTGTTTGTATGCATGTGCTTTATATTATGTGTGTAACTTAAGTGCAATTTGCCCTTTTTATTATTGATTACATCTTAATTACATGGTGTATCTACACGATCTGGAGCAGACCAATATATATCCCAAAATTAGATGTGACAATCATATCTCGTTTACTTATGAAGGGGCCAATTCGGATTATGATAGACCTCTAACGTCAATTCAAAATTGTTTAGGCAATTAAGTATATAAATTACGAAATGCTAATATCAGTTAAAATTGATATCGTTGTTGAATAGATATATACGATAGCTGTTACAAATATAATATTTTATATTTCCCCCTTTTAGGTATGCATATGTTAGTGTTTGTTATGCATGTGCTTTATATTATGTGTATAATTTAGATTTGTCTACTATAATTTTTATTATAGATTACATCTAATTTACATGGTGTATCAAAGTACACGGTCTGGAGACCAATATATATATCCCAAAATTAGATGTGACAATTATATCTCGTTTGCTTATGAAGGGGCCAATTCGGATTATGATAGACCTCTAACGTCAATTCAAAATTGTTTAGGCAAGTATATAAATTACGAAATGCTAACATCAGTTAAAATTGATATCGTTGTTGAATAAATATATACGATAGCTGTTACAAATATAATATTTTATATTTTATTAAAAACATAATAATTATTCAGATTACCTCGTAACATTCCTCTTTAAATACAATTCAAATTTTCATAATATGTATAAATCATTTCCTAACTTAAATTGATATCTTTACATGCGTTTTCATTAATATGTAGAAGCCTTCCATCGACTAATAAGTAATAGCAATATAGGGAATTTGTTAGATCTTTTAATAAAAATATGCCACTGTATTTTAGAAGACGTGTTATAATAGCTTATAAGTATTTTTAAATATGTTCACATTCGTTTGCCCGTGTATAATTGCATCGAAGCATTGTTATCCCCACTTTCATCTTTATAAGCGTTTTCCTAATTATTAATATGTATAGAAGAAATACTTAATTTACCCAAAGCACATGCATGAGAATAAAAGAAGAAAGAATTCAAGACGTATGTTTTATTTTTTCATGCACCTTTTCTTTCACGTGCTCTTCACAATATCACACTCGAATTTTAAAACAAACAAGTAATATATATCAATAAGTTCATTAAAAGACATAACCTGCAAATAGATCATTAAACCCTAAAGTAACAATTATCAGCATGACGTCATTAATAGATCATAGATCACTAAACTCTAACATATTTACCATAATCGCAAAAGGTTGTATAGTCACTGTGTTGTTTTTTGTCATAAATATCGAACCTTTTAATACAATGAAAAACAATTGAGATGGTTCGTTAGCTAGCAAATTATTCTATTTGGGTTGCTTTGATTTCACGAAGAGTACGCACATCGCCACCTCAATATAATTTTAAAGATACATTCCTTTCCTATATTGTCTTTTACATATTTTTGCCTTGTTTTTCGTTCTTCAACCCTCAATTTGCTTTTCTTGGCCGTACAAAAATCATTTCAGCTGGGTCTGCTGCATAAAAAACCTGCATCATGAAACCCATCGATAATTGATAAAAAGATTATGTAAAGACTCCTAGTACCCTATGGGCAGAATCGTAAGTCCACATAAAAACACATGACGTGAATTAAAGTTCCACACAATTAAGATGGCATGAATTTGTGAGCAATAATACCATCCCAATGAGAAAATGATGCACCAGTAGATGTGCATGCATTGTCTTTATACATTAAGAGTCTAATCAATACCGGTCATTGCTTTTAAAGAGTAAAAGTATATAACACATCTTCTTTCTTAAAAGCAAAAAGATATACCATATGAGGTTACACAAATCCATCGATTAGTTTAAACAAAGACAAAATGAAAGAGTCGAAAGTCAAATTAAAACCTGACTATAAATTGGATGGTTGGTGATCAGTAAGATTTAGCAAAAGTAGCAACTTCCTATGCCGGACTGACGGTCATCAAGCACTTCTTTCGCCTATGGGGTTATTCAAAAGGAAAACATCTAATGGTTGTCCTTGTTTCTTCTTTGATCTTTAATTCATCTTCATCACTATACAAGAGCAACAGGAGGTCAAAAGTGTAAGGAAATTGAAAAACATAATGTACATAAAAAAAGGGCGATTTCAATGGCATAGTGCATTATAGTTTTTTATATAAGCAATGGAATACAACTTATCAAATCATTCATATATTTAATTTCATACGTTTCAACTTATGAAATCATATAAAGTCAGCTCTGTGTTTTTAGTTATAATGAATGTCCAGCCGTGTGTTGCCATAGATAGTTTAAGGTTGACAAAGATAGGTTAAGTTTTTAACTATAATGAATGTCCAGCCGTGTTTTGCCATATATAGATAAAGGTTTTCATTGAATGTCCAGTTTCAGCCGTGTATGTGTAAGTGTTGCTAAACTTGCCAAAGATAGATTTTCAACATTCCATTTAATAGTTGCCTCCAACAGCAATACTTTCCAAATGATGGTGCAATTTCCAAACGCATGGTGCTCTTTGCAGGGGTAAAATTGAGATTGACCGAAAATTAAGTTTTTCACATTTTCACTTTGACCATTTCTCTATTATAAGTAGTTAAGATAAGATATAAGTAGTTAAGATTAAGATAAACGACCCCAAAGCAGCCAATGTTTGAACATTGCACGTCAAGTTCATTTGTGTTACTACATACCAAGTTACCAACCGAGTTATGCATAAAACGAAGATTGCCGTTCGTGTTTTGTAAAAATAATTTTTAATGTAGTAATTTAACTATAATAAAATTATGAAAAATATAACGGACCTAAATGCACTATTCATTAGAAAAACATGGCCTGTTCCATTATAAAACTTTTTATAAAACCCCCTTAAGTTTTACGTAGTAATAGTTTTCTAAGTTTATATTAAATACTTTTCTTTTGGTATTTTGAGTCACTAAATATGTATTTTATTTCTAAGTTTAGATCACCTTTTTTATTATTTTTTTATTCTTCTTCTTATTATTTTTTTTTAAATGACAAAGTTAGTATATCATACACCACTTATCTCACAAATTTTATATCACTTGTTTACAACGAGACTTGAACCTGTAACACTCACTATCCGAACCCTATTAATAGATTGGGGATAATGCATGGAGTCTATAGAAATAGAAACAAGACCCAAAACCAAATGTTATTGATAAGAGTTGAATGATTATAATCAATACAACTAGAGAGAATTTGAGAGAGGAAACTGAATATCAATTCTTAGCTAAACTAGTAAATGCGGAAGGAAAGGGTATTTATAGAAAATGGGAGGAAGGGGACATTTGGGTAGGAAAATCTATTTGGAGTGAAACTGCTTCCCACGTGCCACCCACATGTGTGGTTGACTCTGTTGACTTCTCCAATGACCCGTAACAGAACCCACAACCTTTAAGTTGATGGGCCAATCACATACTGCTAGGCCGAGAGACCTTAGTTCAAATTTACATCTATCGAGTCTCTATGAGTGCACTTATACTATTTAATACATAGCCTTAAACTTTGAGTTGTTTTGTATATATTTAAAAGTAAGAGAAGTTTTGCTTTTTATATGCTATTAATATTAAAAGAATTCATCTAAATATCAAGCTATATCCACTTAGAGCAAGAGGTGTGGTGGTGCCGTGGGTAGCGCCATCACCATCAGCCCAAAATACCCTATGGCGCACCACACCGGGACCTGCGCCGTCACCCTTCGCGCCATCACCGTGGCTCTACGCCGTGGGCAATTTATTTTTTCTGGGGAAAATAGGAACGTTGGCATGCATTTTTGAAATTGGACCGTTATATCAACGGCTATAATGCCGTTTTTGTGACATTTTCCAAAAAAAAAAAAAAAAAAAAAAAAAAAAACTCACAATTAAACCCCATAAAAACCTTATAAATACCCTTATTATTCCATACTTCACACACGCTTCCAATCTATTAAATCTCTACTTCTATTGTCTATTTTCATCCAAAATGAATCCAAACCAACCATGGATCAACAACATGCTAAACGATCCGACGAACCAAATGCCGGGATCGTCTTCGAATCCCGGTTACAATCCAGGATCGTCTTCGAATCCCGGTTACATTNCACACACGCTTCCAATCTATTAAATCTCTACTTCTATTGTCTATTTTCATCCAAAATGAATCCAAACCAACCATGGATCAACAACATGCTAAACGATCCGACGAACCAAATGCCGGGATCGTCTTCGAATCCCGGTTACAATCCAGGATCGTCTTCGAATCCCGGTTACATTCCCACCTTCCAAACCTCATTTATGAATCCCGAAGATCTAGCATTGTTTAGCCAATGGAAATTACAACAACAACAACAATATAATCAATTTACATAATGTTAACAAACAAACCAAGCCATCCCTTCCCAACCAAATTCGGACCATGCTTCGTTTCATATAGTTGACAAGGACGAAGATGAAGATAACGCCGACCTCAAAAAATCGAGGAACAAGACGATGGCGAAGAAGCCAAAGTCAAAGGCGAAGACGAAGAAAACCAACAAAGACAAAGAGGTCGATGAAGATGTGGTCCCGTCCCGACAACCTCCAACTTTTTGGACCCAAGAAGAGGAGTATCTTTTGGCGGAGTGTTTCATTCAAATTTTCGAGGATCCAAAAGTAGGTGCGGATCAACAAAGGGATACGTTTTGCTACAAAGTGCTCGACGCATACAACACGGAAACCCAGAGGCTCAAGTATACTACTCGTACCAAAAACATGTTGACGGAATAAAGATATCAAGAAGCTTAATACGGTTGTGGATGAAACGGCAGTTATGAGTGGGGAAGGTGATAAAGGTTTTATGAATCGTTGTCACATTTTGTATAAAAAATCAACGGGTTATGAGTTTAGACACTTGACGGCTTGGGGATTTTTGAAAGAAAAGCACAAATGAAAAAATCCCGACTCGACTTTGGCAAGACGTAACCGTTTTCGACCTACGAACGAGGAGCCCGAGCATTTTGGAACCGATGCGTTGCCACGGCCAGACAGCATGTACCGGGTTTCTAAGAGTCAACGTTCGTCAAACTCGACCGCTAGTTCCGGTTCAAACCCGGCATTGTTTAAAGAAATGTTGCAAATGCAATGCGAGTTAGACCGCAAGGCAAAGATGGATGTTCTCGAGCGAGAGTCACTCGTGAGAGTTACTTTATATGAATTTCAAAAGATTGCCGAGGAGATGCGGGTGCTAGAAATGGATACTAGCAAGATGGATCCGATCAACGCAAGGGTCGTGAAAGCACAACAAGCTCGAATTCGGGCAAAGTATCCTACCGACGAGGATTAGGCTTTTATTTCTATCTTTATGTATTAGGATTTTAATTTTATGCATTTTTTTTAAATGTAATGTGTTTTTTTTAATGTAATGTGTGTTTTTTTAAATTAATGAAGTTTAATGTAGTTTATATTATGTATATTTTATTTTATATAAAAGAAGAAAAAAAAATTGCCCGACGGCGCAAGAATTTCTGATGCCACCAGATACGGGCAAAATGTAGTGCCGTTGGGTTTCTGGTGCCGTGAAGATTTTTGCTGACGTGACAATATTTTTTGCCCACGGCACCACATCCACGGCACGATCACACCTAATGCTCTTAAAATATAAAGAGCAAAACAAAAATAGAATTATAGAAGTATGCAAAGATATATTTTGAAAAATACAATTTGGTTTTAAGTTAATCCAAATGTATTAGATACACTGTCTAGATCATATGTATACAAAAACTTTGAGAAATTAAGCTTTTGATTTACGCTTCGGTTAATGCTTAAAAAGATATGTTCTAAAAGAACTGCGCAACGCGCGATAATATTATCCTTGTTTCTTATAATTAGCATATGAAAAAGTAGAACAACTAAGAAGATGTTATCAAAAAATAAAAGGAAATTTGCAAAAATGATATCGAAGATGATATTTATTTTCAACTTGACTCAACTTTGTGGCATATTGTTAAGAGTATGAAATGTTTATGTGAACTACCTATATTGCCCTTTCGTAATGCATTTTGCGTCAGTGATGCCACTTCTTCATGACACTTTACACTCTTAACAATTTGTCTTTCCTCTTTCGTCATCTTTTTGGCCAATTTCTTCCTCCCTTTTGAACCAAAATATCTTGCAAGTAATTCAAAAAATTGCTCGTTAAATTCTCTACATTTCGACAATCCATTTCGTTCAATTTTGAAGGTGTTCGGCAAGTCAGGTATTACCATTCTAAACTCGACAGTAAGACCAGGTAATATTGCGATGGTTTACGGTTCATTGTGAAATCATTCTTTTTGAAAACGATTGCTTGTCTTATTCCACATGATTTTCTATAGCAGCACATGTCATATTAATTACGAAACTATTACAAACAACAATTGGTAAAATGAGGAAATAAGTTTTTTTATTCAAATTTTAGCCCCAATTTTTTCTCAGTATCAATTTTGTTCTTCCCCCTTTCTTTTTTCAGAGCCATTTCCATTCCGACCATTTATCATTCAGTCAATCCCTACAAGTGATTATAGTTTAATTAAAACTCCATTCTCTCACAATCAATAAGCTTAGTAATATAGCTGACTGCGATTTTACTAAGATTTCAAATAACGAATCGTTTAATTCCGTTGTGAAATGTTCAGTGGTGAATTGTAAAATTAAAGAGCGATTGTAAAAAATGAAATAGGAAAAAAGGACATTAAAGTTTAATAAATATGATAAAATGTTCAGTTTATCGAATTGTTAAAAGAAAGATTGCAAAATCTAATTACACGAAGTAATTCTTAATTATATAACACTAAGGTGCGTTTGGTTGGGGTATATCGGAGAGATTTTATGGAATCTGCATTTAAAATTCCTTGAAATAGTGTGCGAAAAATTAGAATGCCAAAAATACTATTTTTTTTTCGAATCGAAATAAATTCATGACTTACTAAAAATTTGCAATAACAAATATTAGAACATATTTCAAAATACTATAAATTTCTATCAATAAAAAACGTGAAGGTATTTTAAATTATGAAATTCTAAATCCTCAAGAACTGAAATTTTTCAGAATTTGAAAATCTGGAATTTCATATTCACGAACCAAACGCCACCTAAAAGTCATTCTAGTCCAAAATAGCTAAAGTGGCATTATACAATTTAGGAGAAACATTTGATGCTAAAGAGAGGTAGCATAGTCACATAGTCGAACAAGTATGTTGATGTAATTTTAGATGAATGCTTTACACGAATTACATTAGCTCAGATGCTCAGTAACACAAATACACAATTGCACAAATGTGTGTGGTTCTGAAAGAGAGATACAAATGCGTAAAGTATGATAACTTTAAAATTATTTAAGCCCAAAACTCTAACTACAAACTACCCTTTGAAATAGAAACAAAAGATGGTAGCCCAAGCCCAAATGTCTAAAATTTACCAAAGTATATTAAACATCACAATCACCACTTATTCTTTGCTATTTCATCATAATTGTAAAAAAATTAATAAGTAAAGTAAGTTAGAGTTAGAATATTGAATTAAAAGTGAAATTCATGAAAATATCAAACTTTAAATACTAGTTATAATCCCCGTGCACGCACGGGGTTTTTTCCAGAAAAATTTAATTATATAGTATTATCGTTTAAAAACTGAAAATCTTATGTATATTTTAAAAAGTTAGAGCATCAACATGTGCGAAAGTAAGAAAAATAGTTAGCAGAAATTGTAAATATAACCATGGCATCGACCTTGTATTGGATTCTTGAGTGTGTCTCCTTATGTTAT
This sequence comes from Artemisia annua, assembly GCA_014162995.1. Lineage (NCBI taxonomy): Eukaryota > Viridiplantae > Streptophyta > Magnoliopsida > Asterales > Asteraceae > Artemisia > Artemisia annua. The sequence continues at coordinate 17,327 of LBNU01035652.1, forward strand.
TGGGTCAAAGGTTATTTGATCACATGGGTTTACACATAAATCAAATTTATTTTAAAATTTTTGTTTACTATATGGACATATAAGAATTTAACCGTGAAAATTGTGATATAAGTACAACTAATAAGTATGCATGAGTTCATTATGTATTAATATTTTTTAAAAATTTTATTTGATGAAAGATTTAACTTTGTTTAGTTGACATAGATGTTAATGTTGAGGTTGATTTTGTTGTTTAACTTCAACTATTGATATCATGTTGTACAAAATGTGTAAGTTTAGTAGCACATAATGAGCGTTGATGAAGTTAAAATATACTCCGTAAAGTTTTTTAAAAATGTTTTTCCGGATATCCGTATATAAACTTTAAATAATAATTACATGAGTCGTTATAAGTAGAATCGCGTATATTTATTTTCATATCACAGTAACTTGTACTTACCATTTGATATTTATATTACCGTTAATAATAATTTAACTGTATTTAATATTAAAACTCGTGTACGTATAGATTAAACTTTTAAATAGGATAACATGAGTTCTTATTTATATTTAACGTATACAGTAAAAAGATATTTTAATAAATGAAAGTTTAAAATTAATATTTATTTTAAAAGTATTTAACGTATATTAAAACTAATTTGTACATTTATAAAATTTTGTAAGTTTAATTGATGGAAGTCTCAAACCAATAATAATACTTATGTAATTGTAAACAAAATTCATATTATAAAGTGTAGGGGGTATAAAGTGTAAGGGTTATTTGTTTATTATCTAAAGTTATCAAAAAACATGGAGATTTATAATTTTACAATTAACTCCATATAATATACTGTATTTAAATTTCAACCACTAATGTTTTATTAATTACCTCCTCTTTTTTTAAGTTTTTATTTTCATAAATTTGACACCTATATTTTTATGTGTTTTTTTTCCTAATCAAAATTTTCACCAAATTTATTAAAGTTTGACCAAAATTAATTCAATTTTGACTTTTTATTGGCCAATAATATTGCTCGATTTCGCCTATGTGTCACAATCGAGCTTTTCTATTGGTCCAATTTTTTTTCCACTAAGATTGTTTTGTTAAAAAAACTCTGAAATGATGTAATTCTTTTATTATATAAAAGATATGGAACAACCGAACAACATTCTTCATTTGAGTATATGACTTGTGGAGCAACTCTAATCCTGATAAATAATCAATTCCTAACACCTTTACATAAATTATTATCAAATCATCTAGATAAGCATCTTATGAAGTATGAACTATGAAGAATGGGTGTAAGCTCGACATATAAAAGTTACTTTATCTTCGTATAAACTATAATGGAGACGACGTCCCCATAAAAAAAAGTTAGGAATGTACAAAGAAAGGGAAACAAACCCTCTGTAAAATAGAGAAAGAGTAATATTATAGAATGTGTTGTCGATTACATAAGATAGTATCTATATTTATAATAATAAAGAAAAAATGATTCTTATGCCTAATTAGCAAGTCTACTTATTAGGCAACATTTTCCCTATAATAAAACATATCTTTGAGAACAAGCTAATGTAAACCACAAACCTAATCGACCTTAAACCCTTTGATTAGGCTTGAGCATTAACTTATCATCCAACACTTCCATGCAGTTTAAACGAGAAGTTTTCGGACGCACAAACTGGATGGATGTTGAAATCGCCTTTTTTTCTTTTTCTTCTATCATTTGATGTTTGTTTGCACGGAGATGTATTTATATTTGGCAATATAATTGTATAATGTTTGTCAGTTTCCTCCTTTTTTATAACTTTTGTGTAACCACCCGTAATTTTCCCAAACATTATTTTAATAATAGATGTCTATTTATTATTAATTATCTAATTGGCTGAGCATATACGTGCTCACTTGACTAAATCACGGGAAGCTATCCCACGAACTGTGACGCACGGAAATTTTCCAACCAATATTTTAATGATAAATGTTAATTTATTATTACTGATTATTTAACTAAGCATACATGAGCATACATAACTGTTTTGGGAAGTTAACCCGCACACTGTAGCTTACAGTAAACCACTACATTGCTTAATTTCATTAGAAAATGTGATTTTTTCATTTTCTAACAACTATTGATTAAGTACGTATTAAACTGAGAAATACCTCACACACGACACTGCACGCGTACCGACACTTAGAGATGGCAACGGGGCCGGGTATGCGGGGAATGGTTGATACCATCCCCATCCCCGAAGTTAGATAGTTATCCCCATCCCCATCCCCATCCCCGTCGGGGGTCACAATTGCATCCCCATCCCCATCCCCTATGGTGAACGGGGATCCCCAATGGGGAATCGGGATTTTTTCCTCATTTCATATTGACATTTTAAATAGATTTCAAATTGTGCAACCATACTAAACGCAAACAAAATTCATTCATTAGATTAAGTTCAAACATTCAACAAAACATTGTAAAGAGTACGACTTATTGTAAGTACGAAAACGACTACAATTGGAAACAAAAACGCGAACTAATCCAAAATGCAAAGGTACAACGACCATTAACATGAGTATATATTTTTAAACACACCCCTTAACGTAGCGTTAAGGGGATAACGTCCCCCGTTAACGCTGCGTTAACGTGGGGACTGCAGCCGTAACACAGCCAATAACGCAAGCAAAAACGTGAATAACGCAGCTCAAGCGTTACGTTTGCGAATGCTCTTATTAAACAAGTAAAATATTAAGTCTTCCTTCAAGCTCGAAATTTATCAAGCTCAAGTAGCCGTAAAAGCTCGACTCTTTAACTATTATCTTCGTTTAAGTTTGCACTATTTTTTGTTCGTATGATATTATGTAAAATATAAGAAAAAAAAAATTATAATGTTTTTTTCATCTGCAAGTGGTTTTGACACTTGCATTGATTTCCGTTACTAAACACGCTATTCGTTTGTTATAACCATTAGCTTTAAAAATCATTTCTCACTATGAAATAGTGATAGTGTTTGCCTTACCACACCACACCACTTTAGATTTTAACATTGCATCTAGAACTATAGGTTACATATAAACAATTAGCATGAGTATACCGGGAAAAAGGAAGTAATTTTAGACGTTATCTAAACTATTTAAAAATGACAAAAAGTCTTCTTTCTCTCTTTCCGACTCGTTCCTTTCTCCATTAAGGCGTGTTATTTAAGTATGATTAATTCTAACATTACGATTATAAAATGGAACACATCGCCATAAATCGATCTCTTTCAAACTTTTGGTTTTTTACCTGTGATCTTCAACTTTTTTACCTGTTAATTCATGGGCTAAATTCACGGTCACACAAACTCAAACTATGTCGAGAAACTTCTTAATATTTACATCATCACATGCATGTAGTATTTTTTTGGTTTTTAATACTAGTTTGATAGGTTTGAAAAATGTTATCCTTATATAAATCAACCTTTTTTTGTGCTCTTGATTAAATTTTTAGTTACCTTATAAGTTATAACTCGCTATGATTTTAACTTCGTTGCATAAACAAAAAGTAGTTCAAGTCAAGCTAGTCATTGCTCCACTGAATCGCTAGTTTCAAAAAAGTTGATTTGCTAGGAAAAAACTGCTCCATATATTAATGAGTGTAAATTCATGAGAAAGGGTATTTTTGTCATAGACCAAGTAAACGATGACCTTGACTTGCTATTGGTGTTGATGGTTTTGTTATTCAGCACAAATTGGGCCATGAGGTGGCAAACTGACCCATCACTGGTCAAAGTCTAGTGATCTGTTATTTTTTCTACAAAAATAATACATATTGAATTAATTGCTTATTGGTCGATTCAAGTATGCACCATATCATTCTAACTAGTTATAATACCCGTAGAGATGGCAACGGGGCCGGGTATGCGAGGAATGATTGATACCATCCCCATCCCCGAAGTTAGATAGTTATCCCCATCCCCGTCGGGGGTCACAATTGCATCCCCATCCCCATCCCCTATGGTGAACGGGGATCCCCAATGGGGAATCGGGGATTTTTTCCTCATTACATAATTGACATTTTAAATAGATTTCAAATTGTGCAACCATACTAAACGCAAACAAAATTCATTCATTAGATTAAGTTCAAACATTCAACAAAACATTGTAAAGAGTACGACTTATTGTAAGTACGAAAACGACTACAATTGGAAACAAAAACGCGAACTAATCCAAAATGCAAAGGTACAACGACCATTAACATGAGTATATTAGCTATTAATTGAGAAGATTTTAAATATTATACACGTATATAATTTTATTCATGTATAAAAGATATTCGGGGACGGGTTCGGGGACGAGTACGGGGACCCGAGGGTATTACCATCCCCGCCTCCATACTCACTTTTGAGTAGTGGGGATTCCCCATCCCCATCCCCATACCCGGTCAACTCGGGGATTCCCCGGTCAAATCGGGGTCGGGTATCGGATTCTCCGTCGGATTCGGATTTTTTTGCCATCTCTACCGACACTTAGTTAATTACGGCAAAAGTTAAATAAATATTTTGATGAGTCAGATATAATATTTTTATATAACTTTTATAAAAACACTCACAAAAATGTATATTACACGTTTTGCTATAAACGTCAGACCGGGACACCGCGGCACACATTTAAGCTCAAACGGGACATGAAATACACCACGAAAAAATAATAATAATAATAATTTCCCCTAAAAAAAAATAATAAAAAAAATAAATCTGATTTGCCGCCCTTGACAACTTATAAAAATCACATGTTGGCTTAAGAAAATTGTAAAGTCACTTTGCTTCTAATATTTGGATAAAAGGACTTAAAGCACCATACATGTTCTTGACCAAGGGATAAATGGGCTCGTGTAGATCTAGCACCTTTCTGCTTATAACCGAGCATAACAAACACACCTTGCATTCCACATTTGCTTTCGAACCTCACATAACCACTTCACATTCTCTCTAACAAGTAAGTAAATTTGGACATTTGGTTAAGCTTTGGTGTGATCATTGGGTAAATCCTTGGAAGTACTTTGGGTTAGAGGTCTTGGCTCCTTGTTTTCATTCTTCACTCGGCTCACACATCTCTCACTGTAGGGAATTTGACACCCTTAAACTTGTGTTTTCATTCTATTTTTCTTAAACTTTAGTATACTACTACATATTACTTTGTTATGAGTTTAAGATTTGAAAACAAAAATGTGTTCCTTGATTTTATTTCACTTGACATACATACAAGTATAGTTAAGAGGTGGTGTTTATAGCTGGTGTGGTGATATCTTGTTTTGTTTAATACTTATAAACACCTTAAAATAAACTAGTGTTTATTCGTTTACAAGTCGACACATACATAAATAAGTTGTGACTTATTTGAGGTTTCTTAGACTTAGGCTGTGTTTGTTTTTTATTTTTTGCCTCTTAACAGCCTCTGAATGGGTACTGTGTCTGAATCGGTCAGACATTTTGACGTTCAGACCGTTTGTTTTTTATTTTCCGTTCAGACGCGTTCAGATGCAGTAAGATCTTAATGGTTTAGACTTGAGAGGGGTGTCTGAATGCATCTTGTTGCCTCTTGCTGACACAAATAAAAACCCAAAAAAAATTAGTACGAGCAAGCAAATGTGCGGTTCAAACATGAGTTTTTTTTTTCCCGTTCAGATGCGGTCAGATTCCGACATTTACGCATCAGATTCAGATTCAGATGTGCGGTTCAGATTCAGATTCAGACCCTCTTAACAAACAAACACCACCTTAAAATGATAAAAGGAAAACATAGATCTAAACATAAACATAAGTTTTGGCTCAAACTTTGACAAGTGCTTATTTTGCTTACTTCAGCTTATTAGTCAATTTATAAAAATACATTTTTCATTTACTCGTAGACTAAATATAAACACAAGTAGCTAACGCATGCCCACTGTTACATTAAACCCGTAAATAACTGGATTAAGACATGTTAAATACCAACTGTTTCGGTAACAATACACAAAGGATGTGTTGGTCTGTTGGTTGTGGTGCTGGCTTCATATTCGAGAGGTACACGGTTCGACCCTTGTGCCTGGCAGTTTTTATTACTTGTTGCGCAACTTATATTTTTGAATTGATAAAGGTTTATTGTTACCTTTTCAGCTAAGTTAACACAAAACATATTTAATTTATTTAAGCCATGATGTAAATTATATATTGACGTGATCAAGAGTATTTTTGCAACATTTCATAAATGAGGGAAAACTAATATTTACGACCGGGTTATGCCCGACTTTTGTCAAATTTCTATACTTATCATAAACCCGACTAAAATACGGAAACTAGATAATATAGTATTACTTATAGCAAATATAATGCAAACTTTTTCTAACTTGTCATCCACTAATTTAATTTAATTACAAATATATATATATATATATATATATATATATATATATATATATATATATATATATATATATATATATATATATATATATATATATATATATATATATATATATATATATATATATATATATATACACACACACACACACATATGTATATACCTACCGTATCACACAAACAATCATATTGTAAATACTTAGCATAATTATTTATTATTTATCGACGACGTATAATTATCACAAACACTTTACTCGTAAATATTTTCTGTACTTAGTCCTTCGGTTACTTCCAAACTGGAGACTTCTTTATCATGGATACTATCATATACTTATATAATTATGCACTTTTCAAGAGCCAAAACTTACAAATGTTTCGAAACTTATTTAAACCTAACTATTACCACACAAGCACCAATAAATACAACCACTTGAGAACACTTAAACTTATTTAAACACTTCGAGTCGTGAACGAAACTTTAAACTAAAACTTGCCATACTAATCTAGGTCGCGTGTCGGCGCCGCACACTATCACTACTTGACTTTTTACGATCATACTGCTATTTGCTAAGGTGAGTTCATGACCCATACTTTTACTTGTTTTATAACTGTTTTGGGGGAGAATACATGCTCGTTTTTAACTAAACTCAATGCTTGTTTTATTCGAATGCGCGATTGTTTGCTCAAACATTATTGTTTTGCTGAAATACTGGATTGATTATTCAAATGCATTTATGTGCTTGATTATTTTCTCATGGACACAAGTGTTTTATAAACATGGACACAAGTGCTTGAAACATGTATGTGAGTTTATAGCCCCACTTTTCTTATACTTGTTTTACAACTATGGGGTGAGAAACATGCAAAAGGTTTTCTGGACCACAATACTATTTTATTTTCTCAAAACTATTGCGTAGTTAGCCTAAGCCCATGAACCCACTGTTATGCCCACCTTCATGAACCGTTAATTCCTGCTGGGAAGCGTGATTGATATAAATAGATCTATTGGGGGTGACTCCCCTCGTTCGGTTGGCCAGACGGGTCAATGCGAGCGTATATCAAGTCGGACTACGAGTGTATTGGGTTAAACACTCGCTATGGGCCCCTGATTATTAATTATGTGCTACATTGTAGCGTACTGAACTGTCTAGCTTCGGTTGCATGAACTTAGTGCTAGCGTAATAGACTTTTACTTTTGTGTGACATTATATTCGTTGTAATGATCACATACTCTGCCTATGGTCCAACTTTGTGCCCAATACTTATGATCTACTTTAATGATACTTTTCTTGACGTTCTGAGTAAAGCAGTGGTTACTATACTGAACTTGACTTGTATGTGAACAATTATTCACACTCAAAAACCTTGTGGTCCACATTATTAATTTACTTAAAGCTAAACTTTATTTTCACGACATTGTGAGCGACACAATGGTCACAAAACTTTTTATTGAACTCACATTACTTTTACTCTAAATTGTTATTTATACAAACCTATGAACTCACCAACCTCGTGTTGACACTTTTAGCATGTATTTTCAGGTTTAAGGCGATAGCTAACTGTTGAAGGCACTTGGCATGGCATGACATGGTCATAGACGACTCTGATATAATTGGGACCGCATTATATATTTTATGGACTTTACTTCCGCACTATTTTGAATAATGTAAACTTAATACTTTTGGAAATGAAATTTATTTTAAAACGGATTAGTAATCCGTTTTCTATACTTTGTGTTGTGATACCAGTTTAGTAGCACCCAAACATCCATGCTTCCATTAAACCAGATTTTGGGGGTGTTACTTTTTGCTATTCTTTTTAGGACATGGTTTGCTTTGCCATTTCGAGGGAACTCAATTTGGTGGTCAACTTTTGATGTCAACGACAATGATCTTCGATAGTGAAAACAATTTGATGATGAAGAAAAATGTTGTTGATTGATGGCAAGTCAACATATTTCCTCTATTTATGACGACTAGAATTTTGTGTGATTGGGTTTATGTATTGAATAAGAAAACAAAATCCCAATTAAATAAAAACAATAAAGCGAAAATATTCGGGATCCTACTAGATCATCGGTGAGTAGCCGATGACCGGAGGATAGCAAATTTTTGTTAGTCGACTTAACTACAGCTTGAATACTATGTAAATAGCAAATATATATTATTCATTGTATTTTTTGTGTCATTACATAATGAGATTTATGTTTATTTATAATGGAACATGACTTAGAGAATAAGAAAAGAAAGCCCTAAGCCTAATGGATCATAAGCTTTTAGGCTTGAGTCTTAACATATCATCTAACATATCCTGTAGTTTGAACGAGAGCTTCTAGGGTTTAGGGTATCACAATGTATCTATAACTAAGTGGAAACATTGAGCATGTGAAAAACTAGAAGGGGTGTTGAATAGTTTTACCATTTTATCGTATTAAAATTATACTTTCGAAAACTTATAGATCCGAGTTTACGTGAGATTAAACAATCACAATATGAACACTATACAAAGAAACACAATATAACAAACATTAATAACGACGAAATATAAAATGCAAGATAACAGTAAAGAGTTAGAAATATCAAAACACAACACCAAGATTTATAGTTGTTTGGTAACGAAGCCCCTTTTCACCCTACTCCACTCCCCGAGTACCCAACTCGGGAGTTCACTTCATTATGTGAACTAGCTCCATTCATGCAGAAAAAACCGTATAACGTCGCTTACACCGATTTTTGACACAAAGCTAAATGTCGAGTTCTAATCTAGCTAAAACCAATCTTTCACATACAAGCGTATTTTCAGGACTAAAATACTAACCCGATCTAACAACTACATAAGATTGTAGATTATGAACTTGATGTACAACAATATACAACAAGAATGTGACCAATGTTACAAATGTACTAACTACACTATAACACTTTGTATCTTGACAATCACGTGTGTTCTTCTCTTGCACTTAAGATGGAAGAATGTTAGGATCACTTTAGAATGAATATAAACAAGTTAAATGATCAAAGAAATGAAAAGTAAACAGAAAACTGTGTGCAAAGCTAGAGGTGAAGAAAAATGTGTAAAACAGTCCATTATTTATAGGCAGCAAAAACTGCTGGGATCGTCCAGATGGTACCACAGTACCCTAATATATTAGGGTACCGTCCCTATAATTAAGGGTACCGTTTGACGTGTTAGACGTTCCTTTTTTGTCCTTTAGTGGTGTAGTGAAAATCTGGTGAAGATAGATTCTTTTTTAGGGGAAAACTAGATTTTCAAATTTTATATTTAATAAAACATTTTATAAATATAAAAAATAATTTGTTTAATTATTTCTTTGATCATCCATCAAGTTTGATGTTCGTTATTCATACCTTTAGTGATTTGACGTCGAAATGGAAATTTATGACTAAAACTTGTTTACATTAACTTTTAACGTAGAATGTTTTTAGATTTTGTTACTATCAAAGCATAAAGGATTCGAAAAATATAAATAACGTTTTTTTGACATTATTGGTATTAACAGAGCCGCCTCCTCTACATCCCGTTAGATGTCTCTTATCTCTCTCTTCTCAAACCTTAAATTACAATTAAAAAAAAAAAAAAAAAAAAAAAAAAAAAAAAAAAGTCGCACGTATTGTTTTTGCAAATATTTTCGTCGCTTCGATCTTTTCCAATTGCTATTTAACATGTTGCATTTGTTTTATATTTAATTATTGCTATCATTATCATTGCTATATAATTATTGCGTGTTATTGGGGCCTTTTGCTTTGGCGGACCATAACACCCGCATCAAACTTCTAATCTATGCAAAAATCTTAATTCTCAATGAATTGATGCTTTATTTTGCTTTTGCTGTTGCTGCTGTTTGAAGATTTGTTTTTGCTTATTGTCGGATGTCTTCATAAATAATTTTGTTTTTCCTTTAATGATTTGTTTTTTCTTTAATCCAATCGAGCGTTCGCAATTTCCCCGATCGAATTGCAATGAAGTATTAGATGATAAAGTAGTCGGCCCAAGCCCGTATGCGAGTTAGGGTCAACTAGGATTTAGGGTTTCACAATGTATCTATAAGCGTAAATATTGCATGAATAATAGAATATGATACGGGGTTTATATTATTCAACATGGTATCAGAACGAGTTTGATCCTCAAACTTAGGTGGCTACATTGAACCGCCTCCCATAAGACATCTCATCATACCCTTGTCACCACCCTTTATCCTTATAAAAAAAGGTTCAATTTTATGCTAAAACTATAGATGCATATTGTTTTAGCCGTACCTATTTAACAGTTTGGTGTTAGTTGACGTGATCAACGTCAATCTCATTTTTTTTTCAATTCTGCACAAAACCCAACTTGAATCACCTCCGTCGGCCGCCGAACGCGCCACCACGTGACGCTGGAAGTTGACTGGAGAAAAAAAAGAAGTTTATGCTTTGCTTTTATTTGTTATTTCTTTGCTTTTGCTTTTGCTGCATGATGAAGATTAATCTCCGCTTGCTATCGGATATCGTTATCAAAAATTAATTATTTGCTTTGCTGTTTTTCCTTTGCTACAACTTTATTTTGCTTTTACTGCTGCAGATGAAAATTTGTCTTTGCTTGCTGTCGAATGTCTTGATCAACAAAGTTTTATTGCTTTAATGTTTATTTAGTTTCTAATCCAACCCAAGCTTTTGCGATTTCGCCGCTCAAATTGCGGGGAGTATTAGACGATATAACGGCCCAAGCCTGAATGTGGGTTGAGTCTATTAGGGTTTATAGTATCTTTTATGTAATGCATTATAAATGCACATCAATAATACAATACCTCACGGGTTTACAAGATCTAACACAACTACACAAGCGGCCGTCGCTAAGAGGTTCTACGGACAACTGAGCTGCAGAGGTAAATCACACGACAACCTGTTTAAACAGACACGATGAGATAATTTGAACACATCATATCTGTTTTACGTTGCATCATTGCATGTCCACCACCTAATATTGTAAAGCGTATTCAATGAGATACAAATTAAATGTTAGAGATAAAAATGAAGATACAAAAACTTGTAGATAAATAATGGAAATATAGATGGTTTCTTAGAAAGTGACATATTTAGTCATGGGGTGGTCAGATTATATTTGAAAAGGATAGGCAAAAGACTGACGACCAGGTCCAAATTAACTGAAAGCCAGTAGAGCAATAGCTGGCTGTTGGTTAACAAAGAGTATGGAGCCACTGTTCTATACCGCGTTTCTTTTGAAACTTACCATCTAATTTTTGTTAAACTTTATTGAAAAAATATTTTTACAGAAACTTCTCAAATATGACCAAGTATCATGTTAGTTAATATAACTTTTGGAAGAGAACTGAATAAGATAGGGAGTTACTTGGGCTGCATTGTTCATTTAATTACTTTTAGTAGTATCATGTGAGTTGCGGTGAGTTTTTATAATAAAGGTGTGTCACCTTATTTGCAACTTTATCTCAGATTCATCGTCTACGTACTAAGTTGTATGAAATGATCTTCGTATATGAATATTATCCTTAATCAATAAGACATGTTGTACAATTGTTTGTTTGCTCTTTTAAACACTTAGCAATGAACGTTTTAACAAGCGATTTTCTAAATCCACAACGTTTCAAATAGCTTAGAACAATTAAAGTAATCTATTTTGTTATGTATAATAAAAGTATCATTATGCATGTCGATCATACTTATATTCTTGACATGCTTCTTGAAATTTAAGTTTATTGGAATGAGTTTTCGACATTTAGTTTTACAGCATTTCAAAAGAATCACAACCCCTACTGGGTAAATCTTTGACTAAAGTGACATAAAAAAGTTTGATGATGATGTTTTGTGTTTTATCTATATACTAGTACTAGTACTCGAGAAAACAAAAGAGACACATGTGTACACGTTAATTACCTATATGCCCATGATTCCCATTGTACTAGACTACTACAAAAACACTCTTAACAATAGTTAATTGTTTATTATCTGGCTTAGGAAACTTCTTAGTTATGCCTAAAACCTTCAATGACTTCATTTTCTATGTAAGACTCCTGAAATCCCTCTTATATGTTCTTAATTCTTATAGTATAATAGTTAACTTTTGACCCCTACTTTCATTTACTTCCATATGAGCCCTTCAAACTCAAGATGTTTACTTCAACTAATTTCCCAAGGATATAAACATGAACCAACCTATATAAGAATTCATGCATGCTCCAAATAAGTTATAGTTTACAATGCTTTTGTTGATTAAGCATATACAAAAGAACGAGACTATCACGTTGAACCTTTTTTTTTCGGGTTCCCTGGCCACTTGTGTCCGATTTCTTATCATTTAACACACCTCAAACTAATACAATGAAAACATTCATTGGATATAATGATGATATAGTTATATTCACGTCGAAAGATGGTAAGTAGTTATCGTAAAAAGGAAACGTTTTATGTATGTTTGTAATTAAGCATTAATGAATGTCATGTTATACTCAAGTTTATGGACTCAAATGACAAACCAAGGAGAGTTGCAGGAGGTTTATACAAAAATAGTCATCGAAAATATTTGAATAGAATACTTTCTGTCATCCATTTCACTTGTTTTTGGCTCACTCAAAACACTATAAATTAAATTCACAATATCCTCTTCTTCATCATCACTTATTTCATCTATCATATTTATTTCCTAAGTAAACGATTGTACACATAAGAGCTTCAATAACACATGAAGAGGAAAGATGGAAATTCTAATTCAGACACGTTGAGCAAAAAGAAGTATAGAGGAGTACGAATGAGAAGTTGGGGTTCATGGGTCTCCGAAATTCGAGCACCAAATCAAAAAACAAGAATATGGCTAGGCTCACATTCAACACCTGAGGCCGCAGCTAGAGCCTATGACGCGGCCCTTTTATGCCTAAAAGGGCCGTCAGCTAATCTCAACTTCCCTACTCATCATTACAACGACCTCCAATATTCCACAAGTACCATGTCACCAAAATCAATCCAAAAAGTGGCAGCTGCTGCTGCAGCCGCCACTGATCCTACCATGACTACAACACACTCCCATTCGTCGTTGCTAATTGATTCACCTTGTGACTCATCATCATTACTTTCTTCTCCATCTTCATCGTTTTCGCATTTACCAATAAGTCCTTTAGACGATGAAATACGGCTGGCAAGTGAGTCACTTAACACGAGCATGTACGAACCATGGTCTTGGTATAACATGGATGCACCTATATATAACGACGTAATTTACGATGAATCAATGTTTGATCCTTCATGCTCGTTGGTGATCGAAGACGATATTATTGGTGATATTCCTCTTTGGAGCTTCTGCTGAGTTTTTGGTGCTGCAGTTCCATGTCATAATCTAATCAAATGTTATTATATAGTAGTTATTTATTTATTCTTTAGGTGATCTTCATATTAATTTTCTTGAAGATCACCTTCTATTGTTTTCAATAATGTAATACGGAGTAATCAATAAGTTTCTCTCATTCTTTTCTTTCCCTATATACATAACTATTTTTCATGTATGTTTATGTATACGTATTCATATCCTTTATGACAGTTTCTGACTTTTGTAGATGGTTGTCCCTTGAGGGCTGACTTTCTCATATTGAAATTATTGGCTTTTTATATTGGGTGACGGTCATTTTGATATTTTAACTTTTAATTGCAAAGTGAAACATAAAAACTGTGCTTTTTNGGAATATCACCAATAATATCGTCTTCGATCACCAACGAGCATGAAGGATCAAACATTGATTCATCGTAAATTACGTCGTTATATTATTAGGTGCCATCCATGTTATACCAAGACCATGGTTCGTACATGCTCGTGTTAAGTGACTCACTTGCCAGCCGTATTTATCGTCTAAAGGACTTATTGGTAAATGCGAAAACGATGAAGATGGAGAAGAAAGTAATGATGATGAGTCAACAAGGTGAATTCAATTAGCAACGACGAATGGGAGTGTGTTGTAGTCATGGTAGGATCAAGTGGCGGCTGCAGCAGCAGCTGCCACTTTTTGGATTGATTTTGGTGACATGGTACTTGGTGGAATATTGGAGGTCGTTGTACATGATGAGTAGGAAGTTGAGATAGCTGACGGCCCTTTTAGGCATAAAAGGGCCGCGTCATAGGCTCTAGCTGCGGCCTCAGGTGTTAATTGAGCTAGCCATATTCTTGTTTTTTGATTTGGTGCTCGAATTTCGGAGACCCATGAACCCAACTCTCATTCGTACACTCCTATACTTCTTTTTGCTCAACGTGTCTGAATTTAAATTTCCATCTTTCCTCTTCCATGTTGTATTGAAGCTCTTATGTGTACAATCGTCTTTGGAGCTTCTGCTGAGTTTTTGGTGCTGCAGTTCCATGTCATAATCTAATCAAATGTTATTATATAGTAGTTATTTATTTATTCTTTAGGTGATCTTCATATTAATTTTCTTGAAGATCACCTTCTATTGTTTTCAATAATGTAATACGGAGTAATCAATAAGTTTCTCTCATTCTTTTCTTTCCCTATATACATAACTATTTTTCATGTATGTTTATGTATACGTATTCATATCCTTTATGACAGTTTCTGACTTTTGTAGATGGTTGTCCCTTGAGGGCTGACTTTCTCATATTGAAATTATTGGCTTTTTATATTGGGTGACGGTCATTTTGATATTTTAACTTTTAATTGCAAAGTGAAACATAAAAACTGTGCTTTTTTCAATCATGTATAAAAATCATGGGTCATGACATATTTCATTTTTCTATCTGCAAAAAAAAATCTTATATAGTTATAAGTATGCAATTCCTTTTTGTGGAATAAGTTATATTAATGTTTACTCGTGAGTTCATTTACTGGATTTATGCTCATAAGTCATAACATAGCGACTTGGTTTTGCATCATGTTCAACGTATTTATTTTAAAAAAAAAAG
>LBNU01035654.1:3575-47364 GCA_014162995.1 Artemisia annua
GAGAATGTGATACTGATAATGATATGGAAGTTAGTAGTGAATCTGACAATGACAGTGTTGACAATGACAGTGATGAGAATGATAGTGACTTTGTAGATGATGAACATGTGTTGAATGAAGTAGATGTTGACATGAAAGATTTTTATGAACACGCAGACAAAGAGGTTGAATGGATTGGATGCAGTAATGGGTTTGCTGAAATTCCTGTTGAGTGTGTTGTTGAAGAAGATTTTGATCTTGATGATTTTGATAGTGCTAGCGATACAGAAGAATTAGAGGGGCAAGAAACAAAGCTTTAAGAGAGTTAAGGAGAGAACATGAGAAACAAGGCAGTGTTGAGAATGACAAGGAGCCTTTTTTTGTGGGTAAGTTATTTCCTGAGAAAGATAGGATTAGGGAATTGGTGTATGCACATGCTGTGGCAACAAGAAGACAGTTGTATATATGGAAGAATGACAAGGAGAGAATTAGGGTTGTATGCAGAGGTAAATGTCCTGTATTTAGTAACCCTGAAGATGGGCCAAGTGAATCAATAGTTAAACATCCCAAAAATACAGAAAGTTTAACCAAGGTTCAAGGTAAATGGGTTAAGAAAAGTCCACAAAAAAAAGGGTCCACTAGTCAGCCAACTGCACATGGTGGAGACTTTAATAAAGTTGGTGTGAAGAATATTAAAGTGGGAGGCACAAAAGGACAATACAAGTATGAGGAAATCACATGTCCTTGGGTCCTGCACATATCTAAAAGCCAATCTCAAAAAAGTTGGAGAGTTAAAACATTCAAAGATGAGCATGATTGTCTCCAAACAAGAAATGTGAACATGCTTTCAAATTCATTCTTGATTAAAGATATTGAAGAGAGTATTAGACCTAATCCAGAGGTGCCAATTAAAGCTCTTAAAGACCAGTTACAAAAGAAGTATCAAGTGGGGATTTCAGACAACAAGCTGTATAGGGCAAAAGCCAAAGCAACTATGAAGGTTAAGGGAGATTATACTGAGCAATATGCAATTTTAAGGGACTATGTGTTGGAGTTGCAGAGGACTAATCCTGACACAACAGTGAAGCTAGATGTTGAAAGAGGTGATCCTTCTGAACCTACTAGGCAATTTAGAAGGATTTACATTTGTTTAGGAGCTCTGAAGAAGGGGTTTAAAGCAGGAAAGAGAGATTTATTAGGCCTTGATGGGTGTTTCATGAAAGGTCAGTACCCAAGGCAACTACTTACTGCTGTTGGTGTTGATCCAAACCATGGGACATACCCATTAGCATATGCTATAGTAGAATCTGAGACCTTGAATTCATGGTCATGGTTTTTGACAGCCTTAGGAGATGATCTAGATTTGACAAGGGAATCACACTTTACATTTATGAGTGACAGGCAAAAGGTAAACAATTTGTTTTACTTTGTTCATGCTTTGAATTTATTAACTTTTTGAATTTTAATACATATGTTTTAACTTGTTGTATATAGGGCATCATACCAGCAATTGGAAGGGTTTTCCCATCTGCTGAGCATAGATTTTGTGTTAGGCACATATATGAAAACATGAAGCTTCAATGGAGAGGTCAGTTGTATAAGGAATTGATGTGGAAGTGTGCCTCTGCAACAACTATGCCATATTTTGAGAAAGCAATGGAAGAGTTAAAGCAGGCAGATGAACAAGCTTATGAATGGCTCAAAAAAATACCTCCTCACCATTGGTCTAGAGCTCATTTTAGTGGTATAACATCTTATTACTTTTATTGAATACACTTGAATCATTGAAAACCTTATGTATTTTACACATTGTGATATGTTTATTTCATTTGCAGGGAGAGCTAATTGTGATATGTTATTGAACAATATTTGTGAAGTGTTCAACAGACAGTTGGTGGATGGAAGGGATGTTCCCATAATCACATGTCTAGAGTTTGTAAGAGAGTATTTAATGAAGAGAATAGTCAATGTTCAAAAGGTGATTGATAAATCAAAAGGACCTCTAACACCTTGTATCAGGTAATATGTTTGAGTTAACTGTTATATTTGGTATTTCTTAAATGTATAGTGTTAAACCATCTAGCTAACTAGTTAATTTTTTAAAAAAGGTTTTGTGGAATGGTGCAAATGAATATCAAGTTACAGGACCATACAATGACCAGGTAATAGTGGATATTATGAAGAAGAGTTGTAGCTGTAGAAAGTGGGAATTAACTGGCATGCCTTGCAAGCATGCTGTGGCAGCATTATGGGATAGGGCTGGACACAAAGATGATGTTGGCATACCAGAAAACTAGGTCCATGCATGTTATTGGCTTACTACATGGAAACAGGTTTACAGTCACAAGATCTATTGTTTAAATGGTCCACAACTTTGGAAGAAACACCCTTCTCCTTTAACTCTCATTCCATTAAAGCAGCACACACAAATAGGAAGGCCACCCAAAAAGAAGAAGAAATCTGCAGATGAGCTGTCTAGCAAGAAAATGACTAGTGGTGGGAAACTGTCTAGGGTTGGCAAGACAGTTACTTGTACTGTTTGCAAGACTTTGGGCCATAATAAAAGATCTTGTAAAGTTAAAGTTGGTGGGTCTCAACCCATTGGAGCTTCTTCTGCAACTCCAAGATCAACTCAGACCAAAGCATCAAAGAGGCCTGCACCTACTCCCAAAGCATCTAAGAGGCCTGCATCTACTCCAACCACATCAACAAAGAGGACTGCAACTACACAAACCAGAGCAAAGTCCAAGGGAAAAGAAACTATGGTTTAGTTTTATTGTTATTTTCAAAACTATGTTCTAAATATGGTCCATGTAGTTATTTTGGGAATTTGCAGTCCACCTTTAACTGTTTATGCACTTTGTTTTGGGAATTTGCAATTCAGACTATGTAATCCTTTAACTGTTATGGAAATGTAATCTTTAACTTTTATGCAAATGTGTTTGTGCAGTTTGGGTTTGTGCAGTTTGGGAATTTGACATAACACTTTGGTTTGTGCAGTGTATGCATTTTCATTAGTTTTTGGTGAAGAATTTGGTTTGTGCAGTTTTGACATAACACTTTGGTTTGTGCAGTGTATGCATTTTCATTACTTTTTGGTCAAGAATTTGGTTTGTGCAGTTTGTTCAAGACTTGGATTTTACTTTCATTTCATTCTTTGCATTTTCATTACTTTCATTTCATTCTTTGCATTCTTTTTTGCATTTTCCATTCATTGATTACATAAATAAACATTACATTAATCAAAGACATAAACATTAGATTCATTGATGTTCCAAAACATTACATTCAACCTACACCACAAAGCTTACTTCTACCCATACTTTTCTAATCCAAACCTTACTTCTACACCACAAAAGCTTACTGTAACCCATACATCAATTCATAACAACATACAACACAAACAAACACCAACTAAAAGCTAATAAACACTTCCATTTGCGAGCTTGATTTGCATTTTCCCTTGCTAAAGCTCGAAGGTTGTTCATGTTATTCAAAAGTCCAGGAATTATCTCCATGGCTCTTGCACACAGTTGTGGTTCAGCCCAAGCAAGATAACCACAGTTTTGTACCTAAAAAAACACTTACCATTAACTTAACACATTACAAAATCAAATTATCAACACATAATAATACACACTTACAGTCCTAGCACAACAATAAAAACGACGACCGGGATTTGCTTGTGTCCATGAAGTATGAATTATTGCTCGAGTGCCACAAAAACAATTTCTTGCTTCCATTATTAGAGTTTCTTAATTAGGGTTTTTTTTTTAATTTGGGGATTATTCTAATGTGTTGATAAGCGTGTGTGTGTGAAAGTGGCTGGTGGGTAACATAAATTAGGGTAAAGTATTATTTAAAAAGGGTTATATGGTAGATTGGTAAAGGAAAAGACATAAATACCCTTTACTTTTTTACAATTTTTTAGATTATTTGTTTTTAGTGTTTATGGTTCAAGTTTAGCAATTACTATATATAAAATTTCGTGTTAAGACACTTTATAGGAGTATAATGCCACCCTGTTTTAAAAGATTTACTCATATATTAATGTATTGTTATACCTTCAAAAGAATGATACTAACAAATGGTCTTCAAACCAAGGACATTTCATAAAAAAATGTCACCTTTTAGGGGTAAGGTAAGTAGGTCTAGTAGAAGAATTACTAGTGCTCGTTTCGAGGTTTCTACACCGGGCTTTGCTAGTGCTGGATCGGTGCTAAAACGTTCCATCGAAAGTGTCGTAAATATTGTCTTGGTGATTATAACGTTATTTCCCCTAAATAGGATTTAATTTTTTATTTTATTGGTGAAAAAAAACTAATGCTATAAAAGAAAAGATAATATGCTGATGTGATTATTTAACTTTTTCCGCTTAAATATAAGAAGTTTCTTTCAGGATGGTTTCGTTAGAATATGAACTGAAACCATCCCAACTGTAACATGGTTGGTCATTACAGGAGGAATATTGTGTTGTATATATAGAAAAACCGTATAAGAGTTGAGGTTAATGTATAATATGATATGTCACTGTCAAGAGAGTTTCAAATTATTATATTTAGGGTTGGATATCGATCCAAGTGAGGTTAAAAAACACTTAATTTGTAGAAAAATAATTAAGTGATGGTCATTTAAAATGTTAATAATCAATAATGGAATCACAATGTTACAAAAATATAGAAAATTTTCCATACTTGTTAAAAGTCCGCTGTAAGGGTATATTGAACACGTTGTACTCTCGTAGCGGACTTTTACAATTTTTTAGATTATTGGTTTTTAGTTTTTATGGTTCAAGTTTAGCAATTACTATATATAAAATTTCGTGTTAAGACACTTTCTAGGGGTATAATGCCACCCTATTTTAAAAGATTTACTCATATATTAATGTATTGTTATACCTTCAAAAGAATGATACTAACAAATGGTCTTAAAACCAAGGACATTTTATAAAAAAAATGTCACCTTTTAGGGGTAAGCTAAGTAGGTCTAGTAGAAGAATTACTAGTGCTCGTTTCCAGGTTTCTACACCGGGCTTTGCTAGTGCTGGATCGGTGCTAAAACATTCCATCGAAAGTGTCGTAAATATGGTCTTGGTGATTATAACGTTATTTCCCCTAAATAGGATTTAATTTGTTATTTTATTGGTGAACAGAAAAAAAAAAAATAAAAAACTAATGCTATAAAAAGAAAAGATAATATGCTGATGTGATTAGTTTAACTTTTTCCGCTTAAATATAAGAAGTTTCTTTCAGGATGGTTTTGTTAGAATATGAACTGAAACCATCCCAACTGTAACATGGTTGGTCATTACAGGAGGAATATTGTGTTGTATATATAGAAAAACCGTATAAGAGTTGAGGTTAATGTATAATATGATATGTCACTGTCAAGAGAGTTTCAAATTATTATATTTAGGGTTGGATATCGATCCACGTGAGGTTAAAAAACACTTAATTTGTAGACAAATAATTAAGTGATGGTCATTTAAAATGTTAATAATCAATAATGGAATCACAATGTTACAAAAATATAGAAAATTTTCCATACTTGTTAAAAGTCCGCTGTAAGGGTATATTGAACACGTTGTACTCTCGTAGCGGACTTTTACAATTTTTTAGATTATTTGTTTTTAGTGTTTATGGTTCAAGTTTAGCAATTACTATATATAAAATTTCGTGTTAAGACACTTTCTAGGGGTATAATGCCACCCTGTTTTAAAAGATTTACTCATATATTAATGTATTGTTATACCTTCAAAAGAATGATACTAACAAATGGTCTTCAAACCAAGGACATTTCATAAAAAAATGTCACCTTTTAGGGGTAAGCTAAGTAGGTCTAGTAGAAGAATTACTAGTGCTCGTTTCCAGGTTTCTACACCGGGCTTTGCTAGTGCTGGATCGGTGCTAAAACGTTCCATCGAAAGTGTCGTAAATATGGTCTTGGTGATTATAACGTTATTTCCCCTAAATAGGATTTAATTTGTTATTTTATTGGTGAAAAAAAAAAAAAAAAAAAACTAATGCTATAAAAAGAAAAGATAATATGCTGATGTGATTAGTTTAACTTTTTCCGCTTAAATATAAGAAGTTTCTTTCATGATGGTTTTGTTAGAATATGAACTGAAACCATCCCAACTGTAACATGGTTGGTCTTTACAGGAGGAATATTGTGTTGTATATATAGAAAAACCGTATAAGAGTTGAGGTTAATGTATAATATGATATGTCACTGTCAAGAGAGTTTCAAATTATTATATTTAGGGTTGGATATCGATCCACGTGAGGTTAAAAAACACTTAATTTGTAGACAAATAATTAAGTGATGGTCATTTAAAATGTTAATAATCAATAATGGAATCTCAATGTTACAAAAATATAGAAAATTTTCCATACGTGTTAAAAGTCCGCTGTAAGGGTATATTGAACACGTTGTACTCTCGTAGCGGACTTTTACAATTTTTTAGATTATTTGTTTTTAGTGTTTATGGTTCAAGTTTAGCAATTACTATATATAAAATTTCGTGTTAAGACACTTTCTAGGGGTATAATGCCACCCTATTTTAAAAGATTTACTCATATATTAATGTATTGTTATACCTTCAAAATAATGATACTAACAAATGGTCTTCAAACCAAGGACATTTCATAAAAAAATGTCACCTTTTAGGGGTAAGCTAAGTAGGTCTAGTAGAAGAATTACTAGTGCTCGTTTCCAGGTTTCTACACCGGGCTTTGCTAGTGCTGGATCGGTGCTAAAACATTCCATCGAAAGTGTCGTAAATATGGTCTTGGTGATTATAACGTTATTTCTCGTAAATAGGATTTAATTTGTTATTTTATTGGTGAACAGAAAAAAAAAAATTGCTATAAAAAGAAAAGATAATATGCTGATTTGATTAGTTTAACTTTTTCTGCTTAAATATAAGAAGTTTCTTTCAGGATGATTTCGTTAGAATATGAACTGAAACCATCCCAACTGTAACATGGTTGGTCATTACATGAGGAATATTGTGTTGTATATAAAGAAAAACCGTATAAGAGTTGAGGTTAATGTATAATATGATATGTCTCTGTCAAGAGAGTTTGAAATTATTATATTTAGGGTTGGATATCGATCCACGTGAGGTTAAAAAACACTTAATTTGTTGACAAATAATTAAGTGATTGTCATTTAAAATGTTAATAATCAATAATGGAATCACAATGTTACAAAAATATAGAAAATTTTCCATACTTGTTAAAAGTCCGCTGTAAGGGTATATTGAACACGTTGTACTCTCGTAGCGGACTTTTACAATTTTTTAGATTATTTGTTTTTAGTGTTTATGGTTTTGTTATACCTTCAAAAGAATGATACTAACAAATGGTCTTCAAACCAAGGATATTTCATAAAAAAATGTCACCTTTTAGGGGTAAGCTAAGTAGGTCTAGTAGAAGAATTACTAGTGCTCGTTTCCAGGTTTCTACACTAGGCTTTGCTAGTGCTGGATCGGTGCTAAAACATTCCATCGAAAGTGTCGTAAATATGGTCTTGGTGATTATAACGTTATTTCTCCTAAATAGGATTTAATTTGTTATTTTATTGGTGAACAGAAAAAAAAAGAAAAAAAAAAGAAAAAAACATGCTAATGCTATAAAAAGAAAAGATAATATGCTGATGTGATTAGTTTAACTTTTTCCGCTTAAATATAAGAAGTTTCTTTCAGGATGGTTTTGTTAGAATATGAACTGAAACCATCACAACTGTAACATGGTTGGTCATTACAGGAGGAATATTGTGTTGTATATATAGAAAAACCGTATAAGAGTTGAGGTTAATGTATAATATGATATGTCACTGTCAAGAGAGTTTCAAATAATTATATGTAGGGTTGGATATCGATCCACGTGAGGTTAAATAACACTTAATTTGTAGACAAATAATTAAGTGATGGTCATTTAAAATGTTAATAATCAATAATAGAATCACAATGTTACAAAAATATAGAAAATTTTCCATACTTGTTAAAAGTCCGCTGTAAGGGTATATTGAACACGTTGTACTCTCGTAGCGGACTTTTACAATTTTTTAGATTATTTGTTTTTAGTGTTTATGGTTCATGTTTAGCAATTACTATATATAAAATTTCGTGTTAAGACACTTTCTAGAGGTATAATGCCACCCTGTTTAAAAAGATTTACTCATATATTAATGTATTGTTATACCTTCAAAAAAATGATACTAACAAATGGTCTTCAAACCAAGGACATTTCATAAAAAATATCACCTTTTAGGGGTAAGCTAAGTAGGTCTAGTAGAAGAATTACTAGTGATCGTTTCCATGTTTCTACACCGGGCTTTGCTATTGCTGGNATTTAAGACTCGGCTATTCTGGCCAAGAACCAGTTAGATCTAGGTAAGACTTGGCTATTCTGTCCAAGAACCAGTTAGATGTAGTTAAGACTCGGCTTTTCTGGCCAAGACCCAGTTAGATCCATTTAAGACTCGGCTATTCTGGCCAAGACCCAGTTAGAAATAGGTAAGAGTCGCCTATTCTGGCCAAGACCCAGTTAGATCTAAGTAAGACTCGGCTATTTTGGTAAAGAACCAGTTAGATCCATTTAAGACTCGGCTATTCTGGCCGAGAACCAGTTAGAATCGTGTAAGACTCTGCTATTCTGGCCAAGAACAAGACCACAAATTTACCAACTTTGTTCTTGTTTGACGTTTAACTACTATTTTTCTTAAATTCATGGTCATGGAGAAGACGTCTTGGAATGCCATTCGCCCCGGTTGTTGGTGGGGTAGCTTGAAGCTGTTGCGTTTAGACAAAAAATCAGCACAAACATTGAGCAAGTTATCGGCCGAATCAATGTTATTGCACCTCAATTCATAACAGAGGAGGTATATATTCATACATGTCATTTTTACATTCCACTTTCATGTATTCGGTACTTCATATTATATGATTCTATGTATCTGATGGGTATTGAATTCAGAATGAGAATTCAGTGGATCCACCACAATCGGTGCAAAAAGGTGTGACTGAACTTGACGGTTACTTACTTATATAATATACTCCTGAGATATTGAAGTTGTAATTCAGCAAACGAGTACTCCGGAGCCTGACTATGTATCTTTACACTTCTCTACCACTTACTCCCAAAATACCCAGCCATTTGACCTTTAGTAATAACTAATAAGTAAAAGGTTTTTAATTACCACATCTACATAACATGCCAGATTTTTATTTGCATGAATTCAACAGCATTTTTGCTATCATCCCAGTCCGTCCTTGCCATTTTGATTACCAGCAACAACTGATCAAGCTATCGAAATTAGTACGCAACTGGTACAGACATACAATATAATGTTCGAGTACAGCACAAATATACAACTGGATGGCTCTATGCTTAAATTCAGCAAGTATACGTTTGGTCTTGCAAATGGTGGACTACTTCAGGTAACCAATTATTAATATGGCTGTATCTTCTTATAACTTTGAGTGACTATATATTCGGTAATCAGGATATTCTCTAATTGTGTCATACCAATGATTATTTGTGCTTCGATGAGGTGTACATATTATTTATGTTGTTATGTTGCTTAATTGATTTAAAAATATTTTGAATTGCGTCTCAACATATTTAGTGTTGTTTTGGGTATTACTACGACAATCAACAGCTAATTTTGACCCGAATTGCCTTATGACAGCTTATACGGTATTCATTTATGTCCCAAGTAGGAGATGTATGAATGCCACATCAGACGGTCTATAGGTCTTGGAGGTATGCTCTGGAAGATTTCTTTGTAGGAACCGTAATGGGTGTTAGGTCTTCTCTTGCAGCTCGGTACATACAAAGGTACCAAGTTTTAGTGAAGCAACAATTGTTTTGAAGTTAGCAATAATTTTAAAAGTACATTGGTTAAACCAGGATGGAGTAGTAGCTAAAAAGGTTTTCCAGTTATTTTAACTCATTAATCATACGTATTAGCAACACCGTCACATGAAATATGTAACATGCTACTTGATAACTAACTTTCAAGTATCTAAAATTCATTGAAATAGCTAAGCAAAAGTTGACTTAGTATAAGTTATGCAACTAAGGTGAGGTGTTATAAGTATACTTTTACTTATAGAACATTTCCAAAAAGGAAATTGCCGCAATAATCATGACACTTTCTTAATGTAAACATGGTATTGAGGATTCTTAAAAGGAAGGAAATTTGATATTGATAAGGCGGTCCAAATGTCGGAGGAAATTGCTTATCAAAGCCGACACAACGTTTCTGAATATACTAAGGAAATTTGATTGTGTATTTGTAAAGTGTTCTGTTTGATATTAATATAATTGGAGTACTCATCTTTTAGTGTTAAATTTCAGGATTTGGAATATGATGATTTTGAAGACGTTTGAACGTACTATCGTCATGGGTACCATGAGACCATGACCGGCAAAAAGACACTTTTAATGCTGCTTTTTCTACGTGGTAGTCAAGGAAATATAATAAATCACATTGGATGTATATGAAGTTTGTTATCAAACAAATCAACGAGGGTATCGCCACACATGGTTCTGATATACATGAAGGTATTGTACCACACCTTAGTTTCATACAACGACGTTCTTTCAATTTATCATATATAGTTCGGTTTGTGAACAAAGGTGTTCGAGATTGCCTATTATCGTTTGAAATAAGCACTTTTTGATAATGAAACAGTAAATCTGTTTAAGACGTTTACGTCGTCTATCTGAAAATTACAAAACTTTAGAAATTACTATACACGGATATAAACTCAAAAAGATAAGAATTCGAAAATAGAAATCGAGTGATGTACAATATCACCTCCATAAATAACATCTAAAGGAAAGAATATATTTATTTATTACAAGGTCATTTTACACATTTAATGGCGCACTAACCAAAACGCCTGATATGTATATTGCATAATCACATCCATAAGTAAACTCCATATAGATATATGTCATAAATAAACTTAAGGAATCATGATAATGGATATTATTCTTCTTTTTAATCCAAAGATATTTATTTTCTCAAAAAGTTACGAAAACACTATTACTACCAAAAAAAAAAAAAAAAAAAAAGATACTCCTTTCGAAACCACATCACTCTACGACTCGTTCTAAATACATGACCGGACACTTACAAACTCTTTTCTTTTGTTTGTTTACGAAAACCTTCAAGCAAGTATGCCAAAGTATACTTAACAACAAAACTTGTAAGTATTAAGGGTGATCGGGGAGAAACGCGACCCATGCATCTCATTTGGGTGTCAACAGATAATCTCTTTCCTCAAAGCCTTTAAACATCCACTTTCTCGCACTTTCAACTTGCATTATTAGAAAATACTTATATTAAGCCTTGATATTAAGTTGTTATGCTTGCATGTTGTAAAAACAGGCCCTTTGAAAATCCGGGCCTAGTACAGTTGCCCAACAGGCCCAAATCTGCAGATTATAAATAAAAGATTCGACATTTCGGTGTCATGTTCCGATATATATAACGGTATTCTACCACACCTTACTTTCGTACAACTACATGTTCCGATATATATAACGGTATTCTACCACACCTTACTTTCGTACAACTACGTTATTTCAATTATTTGTGAACAAAGGTGTTCGAGATTGCATATTATCGTTTGAAATAAGCACATAATTTTAGATAATGTAATAGTAAAATTTGTTTAAGATGTTTTAGGTTGTCTATATGCAAATTGCAAAACTTCAGGAATTAGTGGGTGTTTGTTTATGCTTAAATAAGTGACGTATTAGATAGAACTACGTGATATGTTACCTTGCCATGCAAGTTAATGAATTAACGGACTTGTTTGATTAGATTTAGGAAACAAGTGTCTTACAAAGTTTAGAAACAAGTTTCTATTTTTTATTTTTTATATAATTTTTTTTTTACTTTTTTTTTTCGTAAAAAATATTATGTTTAAAGCTTTTGAATATGCTTTGGATAAATCATAATGGTTTTATTTTTAGCTTATATGCATGCTTTCAATTTAACGTATTATGATATTGAAGTATATTTCTAAATTTAGCAGTGTTGCAAAACAAGGTCTACAGGGCCGATTAATCACCGCCTAGGCGCTACAGGGCAACCAACCTTGCCGATTTATGTAACTGGGTCTAACAAAAAGGTCAATTGTGGTCAACGGCGGTCAACGACGGTCAATGGTGGTCAAACATACTAGAAACCTACAAATCTTGTCGGAAGTACCCAAAACTCACCGTAAAATTATTTTGACCACTTATAGGAACTGTTTAAATCTATTACATGTTGTTTTTTTTTTTAAAATCTTGCTTAAAATACCTAAAACTCTCGCCGGAAATACCCAAAACTTGCCAAAAATACCCAAAATTTGCCAGAAATGCTAATCCAATTAATCACCGAATAATCCCGCCTAGACCGATTACAAGCTACAAGGTGGTCGACCGCCTCACTACCGATTCACGATTTTTGCAACCTTGAAATTTAGAATTATAAGTCTCAACAAAATAAGATACCTATTAACTTTAGTTACATATTTAAATTAACTAGATGAATCCGTGCATAGCGACGAATATGTATATTAACTGTGTATATTAATGTTAATTTGTGTTTGCAACTTTTCTTTCCATTTCTAAGATCAATATTTGATGGTCTCTTTATATACGTACATAAGCTTATTTTCCTCGGATTTCTTTAACTTATTTTTCTGCTTACAAGTTAAAATTTTGTTTTATGTTACTATTAGTTCATAATTTATATAAATAAAACCAAAAAGGTCATTTATCAAACAAATAACTTCACAGACACGAAAATTACAAAACACTCAAAAGATAAATTAAAAACTCCAAAAATGGAAATTGAGTGACATACAAAATCACCTCCCTAAATAAATTATACATCACTTTACACGCATTCGATAGTGTAGTAACTAAAATAAGTTATATATGCAAAATATACTCCATAAATATTACTACATCAATTGGTACATTGAGAGAACAAACCTAGCATCCATTTTCTCACTTTAGATACAAATTTCCACCATGATTAACAGCGGAGAAGAATGCAAGAGCTACTGTAACAGCAAAGAAGCATGCAAGCGTTATGGTAAAATATGCTTGTACGTTTGTTTGGGTATCGCTTTACGGGTATGATCATTGGATTTTTCATCATACTTAAAGCGCTTAGCCATGTTGGTTGATTTACGATGTTTATTTGTTAATTTATACTTCGTGATGTTTGTTTTAGAACCTTAAAGGATGTTTTAACAAGTAATGTTATAAATTGTTGTGTTTTTAGAATGTTACGAGTGGGTGAGCCCGCGCGTTGCTGCGGGAGTGCTGTGTATGATAATCACTTTTTCAACTGATTTGGAAACTTAAATAACAAACATTTTTCTGAATGTCGAGTTAACAATCAATAAAACTCCTTAGCTTCAATATCCATTTCTGTGACTATATCATTGTAACTTTGCAGTGCTACTATTTATCTTTTGACTGTGTGTTTCCTTCATCTCCAGCCTAAAAGGGGATCCAAGAATGCTGTGCAACGTGTTTTTTTTTATGTTATTTTACTTGAGGTCAATACTGGACAAAACTGGTCGAAGACTTCTTCCTCTTGGTTATTCTCCTCTTTAAGCAGTTTCCTTTCCCCAGCATAAAAAATTTCAGCTTTAGCAGTCCCCGCTATTTCAGTTTTTCTACTTGAACTTGATATGATCACCTATTTTATCTCTTCCACAATGCTTCGGAGCTGGTTTTCATCTAGAAGTGATCCAGATACCTGAAACCATGTTCAGCAGTTAACAGATGTAGTTAAAACACATGAAACTATCATTACTATGAGTATTACTTCACATATTTAATGAAGTACAAACTAAAAACCTGTACGCATTCGTTTATTGCACCCAGTATAGTTGCATCAATGCCATAAAATCTTTTATAAACAAATTAATAATAAAGCTGTTGGAGTCTTGCTTTACTTTCAAAAGGAAGCACTAAAAAAATATGTTGTTTTTTAGAATTAAATTTTCTCATTAATATTATTCTTTTAGTGGGTGATTACTGGTTACCTTTCAATCAGTCGAAAATGACCCAACATCTGCTTGAGCAGTTCTCTGATTCCTAACATAAGCATTGTTCCCATTTTACTTGCGCTGCAAATCAATCATTGAAGTGAGCAGTGGTAAAATATTGCAATGGTTTAAATGGGTGTTTGGAATTGCTTATTTGAGTCCTTATCTGCTGTCTAAATACAAAGCTCCTTACAGATACTTCTTTATATGTTACTGTTGCTGTGTGGATTCCCAACTATAGGGTAAGCCAACAAAGACTTCATAACTGTGCTTGAGTCCTTTCCTGACAGTTCACCATTTTCACTTCAGTAGCAGAACTAATCCTTTAACATTGTACAATTTGAAAATGCATAAAAATTACGGCCACCTACACATTGGTCTGAGTTGAAATCCGTCTCATGGACTATTAATCATGGCAGAAAGCTTTAAAAATAGCTACACATTCTATACCAAAGGTGTTGATTAAAAGTAGTCAATGTTGATCACTTTGAATTTGAAACTTTAATTGAGTTAGTCAACGTATCTTAGTTTAGTCGGCTTGGTCTTGTCGCTTTTATATGGATGTCCATTTTTTTGAAAGCTAAATAGTTATTGCAAGCAAAATATTTGCATCTTAATATAACTCATACCCCGTACTATTTAGGAACACATGTTTCTCACCGACCTTAAAACTACAACTTTCAGTAGGCCCAAACACCCAAAATCCCCTTAAAACGACTCAAAACCCATTCACATTTGCAGCTTTCTAGCAGACAAAAACACCCCATTAAACGACCCCAAGCGACCCTTTAAATCTGCACTTTTGCAGCAGGCCCAAGTTATCATTAAAACGACCCAACCATGGTTAAAATGACCTATGGGCACCCTATAGAGTGATCCCTAACACCCTTAAAATTGTAGTGCTTGCAGACCATACACACAAAAGAATGCGTAACACCATATATTTGAGCAATTAATTATACATTAAAAGAAAGTGTTTAAGTTACTTACATATTTGGGTTCTTTTAATGGTGAGTCTCCTAATGCCAATAACAACTTTCATGCATAGCTTCAACATTGCTTCATGTCTTTTCTTTTCAGATCTACTATGCTTTTCCCCACCTGTTTTCATCACCATATCAGTATACTGTGAAACAGAATCAACAAAAAAATGCTACTCTACTGCTGTTATTTTATATTCTAGCAATATACAGACAATAATGATCAAAAAGAAAGTTACCACTTGCCATTGCTACAGTCTTTGAAAGAAGATCTTTTATAGCTGTGAATTACACATCTTTATACAACCCATTGTTCTCCAACTAATCCAAAACCCATTTGGCCTTTTCATACGCAAACACAAACTAACAAAATTAAGAACCCACATGACAAATCACAATCTAGAAGAAAAAAAAAATTAATAATAATTGGTAAAATCAAACACAAATTAAACAATAATTAAAAAAAGGGGGGGGTTATTACCTGGTAAGAATAAAACAATTATTAGGCAAATCTTCACTTCCTCATTTGTGAATAACTGAGAAATCATTGTGAATCAGGATAAGTGGGTGCGGTGGATTATGTATTTGAGGGACAGTTACAAAATTAAGTTTGGTATAACTTCATACTTGGGATTACAAAACTCGCCGTGATGCCATTTAGAAAGAAGAGACCAAGAAGAAGAAAAAGAAGTATTTTGCAGATCAAGATTTGTGTGTTTGATGAATTAGGGGAGAAGAGAGTAGTTTTGTTTCGTGTGTGTGTGTGTTTTTCTGAGGTTGAAGGTGGAGGAGAACAACTGTGAAGAAAGGTCTAGAATTGGGGGAAATTAAGTGAATGGATGATTAATTATCCAGGAAAATGAAGTAAAAGGGTGGAAGGTAGCAACATTACACCTCCATTACGGGGATGAACAGTGGCTGAAACGGGGGTATTAACGAATGAACAGTGTTTCGCACAGTAGTATAACGGGACGGAGGAACAGTACACGTTGTACTTCCAGCCAATAACTTTGTGTAACCAATATACCATGCCTGACAACTTTTTGTACTCCTTTAATTGTGGCCACAATTTGAACCGTAACATTCCCGTAATAAATTTGGTAATAACTGTACTATGAACGGCCCACTTTCTGGGTTTTAGTATATATAATAATGTTTTGCTCATGTATAGATTTCTATTTACCTAGTGAACTGTTTATTAATTTTCGTTATGTTTTATTGAATTCGTATTCCGTTTTCGCTTCAAGATTAGGATCCTCGATCTCGTGTTTAACCCAACATGATGGGTCATAATTCTACGTTAGAAGGTATACCGAAGAGCCAAAAAAAGCCAACAATTTGTATGAGATAGTCTAGGACTAACATAATGCAAACAGTAACATAGGTAATCATGCATTATAATTAACGTATAATGAAGGTCCCAAAAAGCCAACAATTTGTATGATCTAGCCCCCGCCATTCTATTCTCTTGTATTGTGTGAATTACGAGTAATATCTACAAGTGAATAAGAACGCTTAGGAGTAACATAATACAAATAGTAAGTTGTGTGATGTGTATGCAGCACGATATATAAACAAGAAGGTATTGTTTTATTTGATCGATGTGGGAATGAAAAAGTTGCTCAACAGAAACAAAACATCTTTATTGTATACTTTGTACATTCTTTTTTAAGCTATGAGAAAATTGATACTAAACTCAAATGAGGTTGTTTAGTGACATTACAAAGTTAAATTGGATGTACTCTATCACTTGGGCAACCTTGTTAAATGCAAAAAAAATTCACATTGGATGTATATGGAGTTTTCTATCAAACAAGTCGATCAACGAGGGTATCGCCACACATGGTTCCGAACTTCCGATATACATGAAGGTATTGTACCACACCTTAGTTTCATACAGTGACGTTATTTCAATTTATCATAGTTCGGTTTGTGAACAATGGTGTTAGTTCAAGATTTCCAATTATCGTTTGTAATAGTAAAGTTATTTACGACGTTTTATATCGTTTATCTGTAAATTGCAAAACTTTAGAAAATACTATACACGGATATAAACTCAAAAAAGGTAAGAATCATAAAATGGAAATTGAGTGATATGCAACTAGTTATAATACCTGTGCACGCACAGGGTTTTTAAAATCTCGTTTTGATTATGTATTATTATCGATTAAGAAATGAATCACTTAACATGTTTCAATTAGTTTTACTTGGTTGACTAAAAATAAAAAATCATATGTATATATGTTATAATCTACATATCCTTTTAGGAGAATGATTTTGGATTAAAAATTATATTTTATTATTCAAGCAAAATCACATGATAATACTTGCCTTGCATGAGATGTTAGTGATATGCTTTTAGTTTTGCAAACTCATGCTATCAATTTACGAAGTGTTTTGTAAGTGTGGTATTTCTTTTACTTATATTTTCGTTAAAATATGTAACATATTTAGATAGCTTTGAAGATTGATTCATTTCCTTAATTGTGAATAACCATCATACCATGTTTACTAATGTACATTTTTGTTTGGAAAATTGCATTTCATAAGTTTGTGCTATTTACTTCTCATGTTTGATCATAAAATTACCAAATTAACATAGATGTTTACACTATAGCTTCTTTATTACATAAAGAGAAACAAAAAAGATGTAATGGATAGAACTCAAATTTAATCTTATGTTTATGTATAATGTATAAAAATAATTTTTCTCTGAGACCGACCTATATAAGGAAATTATAGTTACTTGTATAAGTAAACTATAAATGCATGGAAAAATGACAAAGAGTACATTCGCAAGTCTTTTAGGATTGTTTGAATCCTTACCGACCTTTCATTTCCCATATTTTAGACCGTTAGTTGACACCGATAGTGTTATCAATGACAGCAAACACCTGCCAAGTTTCATTAACTCATTCAAAGACACCTGCTAAGAATTCCCACCATAAAATTCCCCATATAGGCACTACAATACATATTTGGTACATAAAACACATTCATGTATTATCTAAATCAACAACTCAACTTAATTATATATTTATACCTTGAGCAGGCATAGAAAATCCTTCCATGACAATCATGTGTTGGTACTTAATCCTCCTCTAAAACGCACACAACAAATTGCATTACACTTTAGTGTGTGTGATAAGATCATAAAACTGCAAAAACCACTTACATGTTGCATTATAGTGAGAACAACAACAAAGTTAGTTACAACATCAAATAAGAAAACTTCATATTAGAACTAAAGGGGTGTTTGGTTATGCTTATTAAAAGTGCTTATTGGCTTATTCAATTATCATAACACAATAAGTTTATTTTTTATTTATTTATTTATTTATTATTATTATTTTTTTAATAATTAGCTTTGTATAATGTTTTAAGTGGAAGACATGCTGAGGTTGATGTTGATGTTATTTTTTAACTTTAACTATTGATATCATGTTATATAAAATGTGCGAGTTTAGTAGCATATAATGAGTGTTAATGAAATTAAAATATAAACTAATACTAATACTCATGTAATTTTAAACAAAGTTAATATTGTAAAGTATAAGGGGTATAAAATGTAAGGGGTTATTTGTGTTTTTTCTAAAGTTAATAAAAAACATGGAAACTTGTAATTTTACACTTAGCTCTATTTAATTTATTTAAAATTCAACCACTAAAGTTTTATTAATTACTTCCTCTTTCTTTAAGTTTTTGTTTTCATAAATTTGACACCTATATTTTTATGCATTTTTTTTCTTAACTAAATTTCTCCACCAAATTT
This sequence comes from Artemisia annua, assembly GCA_014162995.1. NCBI lineage: Eukaryota > Viridiplantae > Streptophyta > Magnoliopsida > Asterales > Asteraceae > Artemisia > Artemisia annua. The sequence continues at coordinate 22,384 of LBNU01035654.1, forward strand.
TTTAATTTTGACCAAATTGGATTCAATTTTGACTTTCTATTGACCAATCACGTCTCTCGATTTTGCTTACGTGGCAAAATCGTGCTCTCCTATTGGTCCAATTTTTTTTACATTGAGAAGGGATTTGCAAAAAAACTCCGAAATTATGTAATTCTTTTATTATATAAAAGATATCACCATTTATAAATAATGTACTAACATCTAAACGAAAGAAAAGTATTACTACAACGTCATTTTACGCATTTAATGGCGCACTAACCAAAACGCGTGATATGTATATTGCATAATCACATCCATAAATAAAATCCATATATGTATGTCACAAATAACGTTAAGGAATGATAATAATGGAAATCATTCTTATTTTTAATCCAAAGATATGTACTTTCTCGAAAAGTTTAGATCCAGGAGAAACGCGACCCCATACATCTCTTTTTAATGTGGTGTCAACAGATCTTTCCACAAACATCTAGCCTTCAACAATAAGCACATGTTTGAGTAAATTTTAGTCGGAAATTAGTATTAAACACATAATCTCTTTCCTCAAAGCCTTTAAAACATCCACTTTCTGGCACTTTCAACTTGCATTATTAGAAAACACTTATACTAAGCCTTGATATTAAGTTGTTATGCTTGCATGTTGTAAAAACAGGCCAATATTTGATGGGTCCGTTATATTCATACATAAGTTTATCTTGCTTGGATTTCTTTAGCTTATTTTTTTGCTTACAAGTTAAAATTTCGTTTCATGTTTTGATTAGTTCATAAGTTCAATACATCAAACCAAAAAAGTGACTTATTAGACAAATATCACAAACACAAAATTACGAAAATAAACACCGTAAGTATACCTACAAGTATCTTATAAAGAAAGCAAAGTTAAAAAAAAAATCATTCAACACATTGTTGTATTTTGATAATGGGTTCTTTGATTGGTACAATAATAAGAATATCAAATAAGAGGGATCTATTAGGTTGGCGCAAAGTTTTCATTATTGGAAAAAATTCATGTTTTTCTTTTGTCATGTTTATATACAATCTGCGAAAACAAATCTAACTAAAATGTATCCCAAAACCTCGTAGGTGCACAAGATCTAAAACTAGTAATTCTTAGAAGGAATCAACTAGCATGTGGTCTAGTGGGTAAAGCTTAAAGAGTCAAGCGAGCCAACTGTGAGAGTAGTACCGGTTTGGGTGACCTACCGGAAAGTCCTCACATGGGGCAGGACCACATGCTCTGTTGATACCATCCCCCCCACCGCAAATGCTCAGATTGACTGGTCAGCGAGGGGCCTCTTGGAGAAAATGGCCAGGGTTCATATCCCACCTCCTGATAAGTACAGTCACTGGGACAGGTGCTCATTGCTTGGGGCCGGGTCCTTGGGGGAGGGTCCGGTTGGCATCCTTAGGATACATGGGACCAGGGTGATCCCACCGATCTTCACCTTTTGGAGTAATTCTTAGAAGGAACCTTATTTGCTTCATAAAACTATACTACTACATCTCAATGTGCACCATCTTTTTGTAAATTGGTCAAGCTTTTCAATGTGATTTGTAGCGAACACGATTATCTTTCCGCTACCACAAGCCGCCCATAGCCCATCATCAACTGAGTTCAGCAACCAGGATACGTCGATCTCACTTCGTTTTTTCTTGTCCTTTTTAGCAATTATATCCTTAAGAATTCTTTTGCCAGTTAAATCAAGTGAACAACCAATATCCTCAAGAACGGACTTACTTGATGTCTGAAATAATAGGTCCATTAACTCCGTAGTATTTTTTTACTGAATTCAGTTTAAGAACATAGATATCATAATCAAGAAGATTAGCCATGGCTGCTATCATACTAGACTTATCGGTTCCCGGTAAGATAATCTCGTTTCCACGTCTTCCAAACCTTCCTGTAGAAGTCTTTTGATTTTCTAAACCACTTAAGATCCTTTATAATATCTTTTTTCTTTACCGCGTCCATTGCAAGTGTATCAAAGGTTGAAGGGTGCTCGAATTGAACACCGCACCACATAGACCCCGTTGCGTTGTAATATTCTTCACCGCCTTGGGTATAAAGTTTCCGGTGTCTTGTATTCTTTGCAATAGCTTGGCCTTCTTCCATCACGTGGTTAATGTAATCTTTAATGATAAATTCTTGATGTTTTTCATGGCAAGTGATATTGATTCCTTTAAACTCATCTATGACATCTTCGTAGTCGTCGTCCATAGTACTCAAGACAACATTATATTTGCAATTGATCTTGACCACACTCGCTTTGAGGTGTTTTGCTCGGTCGACAGGTCGGGCTATGGTGCTTAGATAGTGCTCAATAGCTTTATAAGCCTCGTTTCGTTCGTTCCAACATCCTTGGTATTCATGGACTTCGATACTGATCATATAAGTATTGAAATAGCCAATCAGTCTATGCAGGTATTTATCAAAAAGACCCTAAAACTCATGTAGAAAAACTTGAGTCATATCCCACATTTTGACGTTCTTCTTGATCGCAACTCGATATGATCTACAAGATATTGTATTAAATATACAAAATATTAGCAAAGAAAAAATCGTAAATTTTTTTTTCGTCGATTGATGATATTTAGGTTTGTACGAGGTTAATATTTTTAAGGCTTGGTGTATATATATAGTTGAGATTAAAGATAGAATTACGTGGTACAAAGCTTAGAAACATTTTCCGTATATTATGTTAGGAAACAAAGGGTATGTGTTACAAAGCTTAGAAACCTTTTTTTTTTTTTTTTTTTTTTTTTTTTTCTCCGTATATTATGTTTAGAGCATTAGGATATGCTTAGGATAATATATATGTTTTATTTTTAACTTAATTTCTTTATGATATGTATGCTTCCATTTTAATGTATTCTAATATTGAACTAATTGAAGTATATTTCTAAATTCAGAATTATAAGTGTCAACAAAACAAAATATTAACTTCAGTTACACATTTAAATAACAAAACAAGCCTGCACATAGCGACTACTGTTTATATTAGTGTTAATTTGTGTTTGCAATTTTTTCGTTCCATTTCTAAGACCAATGTTTGATGTGTCCGTTATATTTGCACATAAGCATACTAGTTATAAGTCCCGTGCCCGCACTGGTTTTTCACATAAATCAAATCTATTTTAAAATTTTAGTTTACTATATGGATATACAAGAATTTACCCGTGAAAATTGTGATATAAGTATAACTTATAAATATGCATGAGTTTTTCATTATGTATTAATATCTATTAATATTGTTTGAATTTTTTTATTAGATAAAAGATTTAATTAATTTGTCTATGTGACGTAGATGTTAAAGTTGAGGTTGATGTTGTTGTTTAGATTTTAACTATTGATATAATGTCGCACAATAGTAGCATATAATGAGTGTTAATGAAGTTAAAATATACTCCGTAAAGTTTTGTACGAATGTTTTTCATGGTATCCGTATATAAATTTTAAATAATAATTACATGTGTCGTTTAAGTACAATCGAGTATATTTATTTTCATATCACAGTAACTTATGTTTACTATTTGATATTTATATTACAAGTAATAATAATTTTCCGTATTTAATATTTAAACTCGTGTACGCATAAATTATATTTTAAATATGATAACATGAGTCCTTATTTAACGCACATAGTAAAAAAAAATAGTAGATGAAACAAAATTTTGTAATTTTAATGGATGAAGTCTCAAACTAATACTAATACTCATGTAATTGTAAACAAAGCCCACTTTATAAACTCTATGGGTATAAAGTATAGGGGTTATTTGTTTATTATTTAAAGTTATTAAAAAACATGAAGACTTATAATTTACACTTAACTCTATATAATATATTTAAAATTCAACCACTAAAGTTTTATTAGTTACCCATCTTTTGTTAAAATTAAGTTGTTTGGTGGGTGGTTGAATGAAGCTCACAATGTGTTTGACAAAATGTTATGGGGCTAAAAAAACAAGAAACAAGCAAGCCAAAATATATATGTTTGGCTAAAAGGTAATAAATTATTAGTTTTAGTTTGTTTTTACCATCTTTTAGTTTAACTTTAAGATCTTGACCGCAAAATGTAACTGAGGTTGTTCTTGCGTTAGATATGAGACTGTTTAGTGCTCGGTAAAAATGCAATTTTTTTTAATAAAATTAACTTTTCCTTTTGGTAATGAAGTGTTGTTTGTGTGGGCAGGGTGTGGACATATGATATGTTGGTGGTTGGGAATAAGAAGTACTACTAACTTTCGTTCGAAAGGTTGTTGTAAGTTATATTCGTCTGTGTGCGTGTGCCACGGATGATTTTCTGTGGTTATTTAAGGGGTACTGGTATTGTGGCAAGGCGGCTAATACTAAATACTAGCCGCAACCACGGCTGGGTTTTGGTATTGTCATGGGCAGCATTGTGTGCACGTGCCATGGCTGATCGTCTGTGTCTATTTTAGGAGCATGATTTACGGACATTGGTGTCTTGGCTGGGCAACCTTCTTTGTCAACCTGTGTTGCTGCTTCAGCTTTCAGTTACGGTTACTCCTTTTACTGTACAATATCTTACATGTCTTACATCATGTACTGCTACTTAACACACCATCTTTGTACGACTACTTTTTTTTGCAGGTACTAATTATCGAGGCCCACGGGTGTTAGATTTTAGCGCACAAAGTATTCGTGGTGTGGGTGATACCTATCTGGAAGTACCCTCGCCGTGTGTTAGTAACTTTACGGATTTAAACCGTTCATACAGCCTTATTGGACATTCGGCAGTGTTACCTTGCGCGCGACCTGGTATAGATAACCACTCTGCTTTTCAAATTGTCATAGGACATACAAATGCTATACTTTTATTTGCTTATGGTTGACCTGGATTGTTGGTATATACTCTGAGTCCACTTTCTTTTTAAATGTGTATGTATTAGTGGCTGCTGTTGTCACTGAAAACAGACCCGCGTTTACTTATTCATTGAGTGAAGGACGCCGTGCAAACATAGCGCCTAATGAAGTGGAAGACACACCGGTTTCTGATGTTGGTCCTTCCCATCAGGTTTTAGGTATGATAGATATGGAGTTTACTTCTCTTTCATCTCTGTATCCATTCAGCCGGTCATGTGTATTCTAACAACCATTTCATCACTCATGCTTATGTTTTAGGAGTTAGGCCTTGCTTTTAAAAAAGATGATACAGGCTATTTCAGCACTTAGCCTGTATCATTTCATCACTTAGCCGGTCCATTAAAAAAAATGATACATGCTATTTATAGGTTGCGATCGTAGTTGGCATCATCTATAATAGATATCTAAAAGAATCGGGTGACAGGTCATGTTGTTGAGGAAGGTCACACTGGGTTAGTCAACCTCATGCATACACAAGAGCAAACGACTGAACGACGAATGCTGCCGGCGGAAGGTGAGATGATTTCCACATTTTATTATTTCACATTATTTCCACATTTTCTTATTTCACATTCTGTACATGCATCCTTTAAACTGGAATTGTCGTTTTATTTGTTGTTGCAGATGTGATCAGTTGGACATGTCTCTCAAATGCTTCTGACAACACAACCAGCACCAGACCTGCATATGCAACTCGAAAAAGAAAGGCTCGCAGAAATGCGGACAGGTGGTTTTGAATATCGTGAACTGTTGGTCATTTTGACTTCACATGTTATTAATCCATGTATGTTCCAATAATCATAGACATGCAAGATTTACAAGCTGGTAGTTCCACAGCTGATTACAGAGCAACACCCATACCAACAGCATCGCGCGAACGTGAGTGGCCCAACCTTATTTTATTGTAGTTCGGCAATATGTTTCACATATCTTCGGATATGGTTTAATTTCTGATAACGTTTTTTGTTAAGCCTTTTCCAACGTTTGAGATTCACAGTAGTAAATCACATGTTCCAAAAATTTGTACTATACATTGTCCACAGCTGAATGACAGTTAAAGTAGGTTACAGATACGGCTATTGGCGTATCTATGTTCTTAATTATTTTCCCGTTAAAGCTGTTATTTCATTCTTTTTATAGGTATATCAGAAGGAGAGGCATTCTCACAAATAGGAGCGGGTGTAGTGAGACCAATGAGATCACAACCGACACCTCCTCATAGAGATGGAACAAGCAGGTCTACAACACAGGGCAGACCCAGTGGTAAGCCATATGTCATGAGCTGTGTCGCTTTTATTTGTTTTCTTATTTATTTCTTTTACAATAGTTAAATTACTTATGTTAGATTTCTGATGTCTACCTGATTATAGGTGTGCCAGAAACGTTGGGTGAACCAGAAATGAGAACAAATGTACGATGCGCTCCGGCACTATTAATGGACGGTCCACAAAGTGATGCAACAAACAATTTTGGAACACACCGTAGACGCAGAGGTATGAGAAATGTACCGAGCTATGCTGTTTCCTTCTATTCTATGCTCATTTATTTTACAATGTGTTGTCCACTGATAGTGGATTTCTTAGGCGAACGTAATTGTAGGTATATCAGCGGGTAGTGGATTTCTGCAACCTACCCTAACATATTACAAACTATTTCTTAACTATGATCATTATTAGAAAAAAAATGAAACTGCATACTTACATTGTTCTTATGATGCGCTTCGCTGAGTATGAGTTAAAGTGAACTATGGGCGGGCTGTAATATCATGTTTTGTAGGTTGAAAGTTAGGAAAAGGATGCACAAGAGCTGAAGGCAAACGGATCACGAGGCCAAAATAGGTGAGTCCTGATGAGTCGCTTGGTGGCTACGAATACGAAACATCATTTGTTCACTGACACTGCTCGGCATAGGTAAAAAGGTATAGATTTTAACGAGATACTAACACTGTTTGATTGTATGTTTAGCCTCTACTGGGAATTTGGGATTACATGTTAATGTTATTTTATGATCTCGACTGTTCTTGAGTTCAATGAAATTTTTGGTTTGTGTTGTTGAAGCTGAGTGAAAAAAAGATTTAAATGCAGTATTCACATGATATTTGATATGTTTTTAGTGCGTATATCATTAAAACTATTAGAAAATGGCATTGGAAATAAACCTAATAAAATTAAATCTGCTTCCACAGCTTCTTTCTGGTCTTACTTTGCCAAGTTATTCTTAATCATTATGCAGTGATTTTAGACACTTACTCTTAAATGCAGTTTTTCTTATTTTGCCCAGTTGCCCATTTTTTTCAAAACCCATATACAACGGGAAAAAAACAGGTCCGCCCGCAACGCGGCGGCCGTCGTCATTCTCGTATACATAACTACATATAAACCACAATAAAACTCAAAATTAAGACACACTCCAATTATTTTTTCATTAAGTAACTACACATTTATAACTCTCGCTTATCATTTTCAGTTTTCAATATTTATGTTTTTATTTTTGAAGGCTAATATAGTTAAACGAGTTGACCTGTTTAACATCTACGAAACTTGAACCTGAATCCTTTAAGGGGTTGTACGATTTAACCTGTTTATGACTTAAACATGTTTATCTCCATGTTGTTCTCAAACCGTGTTCTATGTCGTGTTATCAAATGGGAAATGATTTGCACATTCTCAAAATTTATTGGGGCACTTGACTGTATGCAATAAACGGTTGTACTTTAAGTATAATCTGCTTTAACTACTTGTATAGTAGAGTATCCCAATAAAATTTAAAAGTGTGCCAATCACCTTTCTTATCAAACATAGAACATATTGGTTTCCTCTAGAGTTTTAAAGTTAAACAAGCTTTTCTCACAACTAATGCACACTATATGGGCAACTAATATAAGTTGGTTAACTTCCATTTGGTTAGAATTTATGGATCAATGATAAAGACCAACAAGTCCAACTACACAAAAATATCCCACCCAGCTCATCTCATCTCAACTCAATTCCATCTCAATCACACACACTAAAAAACCACACACAAACACTCTCTCACACCACACACTTTCCATCTTCTCTTTCCACTAACCATGGAAGTGCCTGCAACTTCTTCTGTACCATCACCATCTCTTTGGTCTTCACTCAACAGCTGGTTCACTTCCACTGTCCTCTTCATCCTCCTTAACCTCATGATTGCCACCATTCTTTTCACTTCCAACTTACCACAAAACAACCAACCACCACAAGAACAACAAAATAATAATAATAATGATGATGATAAACAAAAAGAGACTCAAAAACAAAAGCAACCCTCTATCCTTACTAGACTTAAATCCTTCACCTTTGAACACAACCACCATGATGATGATGATGATGTTAACCACCATGCACAACCATTAGAACTAGCGGCTACACAATATGTATTCAACCAACCTATGCATTACCAACACTTTGACTTAGATCAACCAAGTGAAAACATAACTACCCATTATGATTTCAATGCTAAATATTCCGGCGAGGTGGTCTCCGGCGCCGACGAGTTTTCCGGCAATTTTTCCGGCGAGGTTCGAGATTTTGAAACTGAGGATACCCTTTTGGATTCTAAACCGACCCATGAAGAGATCTTGGGTGATAATGGTCTAGAAGATGAGTTTCAGACCATGGATGACGTGTACAGTAAGCTAGTGGACAGTAAAAAGTCAACGAAGATGAAGAAGTCAAAGAGTTTGAAAGTAGGGTTTAAGGAAGATTATGATACTGATGACTTGGCGGCGGTGGAGGCTCGCCGGCCGGAGACTGTGAGGGTGAAGAAGACGGAAAGGATGGTGGAGGATGATGATGATGAAGATGATGATGACGTGGAAGTTGATTCAAGAGCTGATGATTTTATTAATAAGTTTAAGAATGATTTGAAGTTGCAAAGGATTGAGTCCATAATGAAGAAAAATGGAAAAAAGTAGTGAGAAGCCGAAACACTTTGGGTTCATCTGAAATGCGTGGTTTAACCGGTGTTATATTTGATATACGCGGCCTAACCAGTATTATCTCTATCTAGAGCAGCCGCCATGGTCCATTTCGTGGCGGCGAGGCCACGCCTCGCGCCTTGGCGACGCCTTTGCGGCGCCTTGGCGCGCCTTTTAGAACACTGAAAAAAAATTCACATTGGATGTATATGGAGTTTTCTATCAAACAAGTCGATCGACGAGGGTATCGCCACACATGGTTCCGAACTTCCGATATACATGAAGGTATTGTACCACACCTTAGTTTCATACAGTGACGTCATTTCAATTTATCATAGTTCGGTTTGTGAACAATGGTGTTAGTTCAAGATTGCCAATTATCGTTTGTAATAGTAAAGCTATTTACGACGTTTTACATCGTTTATCTGTAAATTGCAAAACTTTAGAAAATACTATACACGGATATAAACTCAAAAAAGGTAAGAATCATAAAATGGAAATTGAGTGATACGCAATATCACCATTTATAAATAATGTACTAACATCTAAACGAAAGAAAAGTATTACTACAACGTCATTTTACGCATTTAATGGCGCACTAACCAAAACACGTGATATGTATATTGCATAATCACATGAATAAATAAAATCCATATATGTATGTCACAAATAACGTTAAGGAATCATAATAATGGAAATCATTCTTATTTTTAATCCAAAGATATGTACTTTCTCGAAAAGTTTAGATCGAGGAGAAACGCGACCCCATACATCTCTTTTTAATGTGGTGTCAACAGATCTTTCCACAAACATCTAGCCTTCAACAATAAGCACATGTTTGAGTAAATTTTAGTCGGAAATTAGTATTAAACACATAATCTCTTTCCTCAAAGCCTTTAAACATCCAATTTCTTGCACTTTCAACTTGCATTATTAGAAAACACTTATACTAAGCCTTGATATTAAGTTGTTATGCTTGCATGTTGTAAAAACAGGCCAATATTTGATGGGTCCGTCATATTCATACATAAGCTTATCTTGCTTAGATTTCTTTAGCTTATTTTTTTGCTTACAAGTTAAAATTTTGTTTCATGTTTTGATTAGTTCATAAGTTAAATACATAAAACCAAAAAAGTGACTTATTAGACAAATAATCTCACTAATACAAAAATTGCGGAAATAAACACCGTAAGTATACCTACAAGTATCTTATAAAGAAAGCAAAGTTAAAAAAAAAATCATTCAACACATTGTTGTATTTTGATAACGGGTTCTTTGATTGGTACAATAATAAGAATATCAAATAAGAGGGATCTATTAGGTTGGCGCAAAGTTTTCATTATTGGAAAAAATTCATGTTTTTCTTTGTCATGTTTATATACAATCTGCGAAAACAAATCTAGCTAAAATGTATCCCAAAACCTCGTAGGTGCACAGGATCTAAAACTAGTAATTCTTAGAAGGAACCTTATTTGCTTCATAAAACTATACTACTACATCTCAATGTGCACCATCTTTTTGTAAATTGGTCAAGCTTTTCAATGTGATTTGTAGCGAACACGATTATCTTTCCACTACCACAAGCCGCCCATAGGCCATCACCAACCGAGTTCAGCAACTCGGATACTGTCATCTCACTTCGTTTTTTCTTCTTGTCCTTTTTAGCAATTATATCCTTAAGAATTCTTTTGCCAGTTAAATCAAGTGAACAATCAATATCCTCAAGAACAATCAATGACTTACTTGATGTCTGAAATAATAGGTCCATTAACTCCGTAGTATTTTTTTACTGAATTCAGTTTAAGAACATAGATATCATAATCAAGAAGATTAGCCATGGCTGCTATCATACTAGAATTATCGGTTCCCGGTAAGATAATCTCGTTTCCACGTCTTCCAAACCTTCCTATAGAAGCCTTTTGATTTTCTAAACCACTTAAGATCCTTTATAATATCTTTTTTCTTACCGCGTCCATTGCAAGTGTATGAAACAAAGTTTGAAGGGTGCTCGAAATGAACACCGCACCACATAGACCCCGTTGCGTTGTAATATTCTTCACCGCCTTGGGCATAAAGTTTCCGGTGTCTTGTATTCTTTGCAATAGCTTTGCCTTCTTCCATCACGTGGTTAATGTAATCTTTAATGATAAATTCTCGATGTTTTTCATGGCAAGTGAGCTTGAAATACCGTCGCCTTTCAGGTGCAACACAATAAGATCACCTGATATTGATTCCTTTAAACTCATCTATGACATCTCCGTAGTCGTTGTCCATAGTACTCAAGACAACATTATATTTGCAATTGATCTTGACCACACTCGCTTTGAGGTGTTTTGCTCGGTCGACAGGTCGGGCTATGGTGCTTAGATAATGCTCAATAGCTTTATAAGCCTCGTTTCGTTCGTTCCAACATCCTTGGTATTCATGGACTTCGATACTGATCATATAAGTATTGAAATAGCCAATCAGTCTATGCAGGTATTTATCAAAAAGACCCTAAAACTCATGTAGAAAAACTTGAGTCATATCCCACATTCTGACGTTCTTCTTGATCGCAACTCGATATGATCTACAAGATATTGTATTAAAGATACTAAATATTAGCAAAGAAAAAATCGCAATTCTTTTTTCGTCGATTGATGATATTTAGGTTTGTATGAGGTTAATATTTTTGAGGCTTGGTGTATATATATAGTCAAGGGCGGACCTATACAGGGAGGGTCCCGGCCCCCTCTCCCCCCAAAAAAAAAAAGAAAAAAAAAAGAAAAAAAAAAAGTTGCGGCACCTAGTGTAAATATTCTAGGTTTTAGGGGTAATTTTGTTGAGGTTAGAAACAAATATCCGATTCGGCCCCCCAAAATAAATTCGGCCCTCCCAAAAGAAATGTTCTAGTTCCGCCAATATAGTGGTGATTAAAGATAGAATTACATGGTATGATACCTTGCCATGCAAGTAAAGGATTTAACCGACTTGTTTGATTAGAGATTAGGAAACAAATAAACAAGTAAGTCTTTTTTTTTTTTTTTTCTTTCTTTTTCCGTATATTATGTTGGATTTTTCTAACTTTTGCCCTAAGTGCACAAGTTAAACACACCATAAGTACACAAGGGCTTACAAAAAAGTATATAGAGATTTACATAAAAGTGCAGACAAGTGTATTTTTATGTGGGTCCTTATGTATTTATAGTGTACTTTTGATGTGCTTAACTTGTGTGACACAAGTTAGAAAAACCCTATTATGTTTAGAGCATTAGGATATGCTTAGGATAAATCATAACATGTTTTATTTTTAACTTAATTTCCTTATGATATGTATGCTTCCAATTTAATGTATTCTAATATTGAACTAATTGAAGTATATATCTAAATTCAGAATTACAAGTGTCAATAAAACAAGATATTAACTTCAGTTATAAAATTTAAATTAACAAAACAAGCCTGCACATAGCAACGACTGTGTATATTAGTGTTAATTTGTGTTTGCATTTTTCGTTCCATTTCTAAGAGTAATATTTTGATGGGTCCGTTATGTTCGCACATAAGCTTATTTTGCTCGGATTTCTTTAGCTTATTTTTCTGCTTACAATTTAAAATTTTTGTTTTATGTTACTATTAGGGGTGTGCATGGTTCGGTTTGGGTCGGTTTTTGGCTAAAACCGAAACCGAACCGTCATATTCGGTTTTTATAGAACTCGAAACCAAAACCGTTCGGTTTTTGGCGGTTCGGTTTTTTCGGTTTATTATCGGTTTCGGTTTGGTTTTTTCGGTTTCTAACCGTTTATATTTTGACATGACAAATTTATACCAACAAACTTGTATTACATAGAAATTTAGTTATTCTTATTTACTTTTTTTGATCAATCTAAGCATAATAATGTTTATTTCATAATTCTATAATTACACACATGCAAGTGAACATACATATGGTGTGATCATTGTCGTATATTTATTGATATATTCTCAAGTAAACACACGACACGTCAAACACGCATATAAACATAAACATTAAGATAAATATATTATAAATCTACCCACTAAACGAATATGAATTTATAAATTTGATTTATTTAGTTATTTATTCATATTATCTTAATTATATATTATTATATAATAAAATCGGTTCGGTTCGGTTTTTACGGTTCGGTTTTTGGACGAAAACCGAAACCGAACCGTATTTTTCGGTTTCTGAAAAATTAAAAACCGAGCCATCGGTTTTTTGTTTCAGTCGATTTTTTTGGTTCGGTATTTTCAGTTTTCAGTTCGGTTTCAGTTTTTTCGGTTTTGTTTGCTCACCCCAGTTACTATTACTTCATCATTAAAATAAATAAACCAAAAAAATGATTTATCAAACAAATAACTTCATAAACAGGAAAATTACCAAAATAATACCGACCTACAAGCATCTTACATTGAAAGCAAAGTTAAAAAAATTGTTGGGCAAACAACCAAACAAGAACAATCAAAATTCATAGAATAACTACAAGTGGAAAATATATTATATTGTTTTTGTAGTCTTAAAAGGTAAGTAACTGAGACATAAATGATGAGTTTATGCTTTTTGGTGTGTCCCATTCCCGCCGTTTGCAACTAGAAAACCAATGGATGCAAGACTCGTCTATTATTCAACCCTATTTATTTAGCTTATTGTTTTCTAGTGTTTGGCCCCACTACATGTCCATCAAACACATAATTTATTCAACCATATATATATGTGTCTATGTATAATAACAAAAGTTTTACTGTAGCATTTTGTCCATTGATAATGAACTATGAAATTTAGTTCCAAGATGATGAAATAAAGTTTTCGCCGAATAAGAAGTGACGAACTCAGGGTGGGTAGCGACGTTTATAAATTTTGTGGCATAATGTTAAATTTGGTTAAATATCAAGATTTTTCTTAAATGTATCCGTTTTCAAAAAATGTGTTTATAGACTTGTTTAGTTTATTATAAATGCATATGATAACTTGGTATCCTAGTTTCGCCTCTGCGAACAACACACTAGACCTTCAACAAGAATTATTTCAGTTTACAAGCTTATAAGAAAGTATCACTTCTAGCCTTTCAAAAGAAAGAAAGTAGCACTAAGATGGTCGAGCCAACCTTATTTTCAACGAGGGTTTTACGTGGTTTTAATTTGTATGACGGTGAATTCAAACCTCGTAAATTAATTAAACAAAAAATACAAATATCAAGATTGCGAAGAAAAAACCCTACATTTAAACATTTCAATACTTCCTGTAAATATAAAAACTTGATTCATAGTTTCATACGGAGTACCAATTATCTGCTTGTGAAAGTAACATTTTCCATTTGGCCTCAAAATACAGAGAAAATTTACCATTGTACATTGTACCTCGTAGACCACAAAATGTACTAGTGGCATGTATGGAGTGTAGAATCAACATCACCACGTGCATTGTCCCATAATCAACATCAAAACACTATGTATAAATGCAACTTTTGCACCAACCAATGGCTTTATAGTAAATTCACTTCACCAAAACTACAAAATTACCCCATGTAAAAATTTGACCTAAAAAGAGCTTTCATTTCATCTTCTTAAGCTTTCATATGTGCAACTTAATTTTGCAAAACAATCCTTAATCTTTCCAAAATGTTACAAAAACACCCTATAAGATAAACTAGTTCATTTCTTGATAAACGAGAATACTGGTTAAGCCGCGTATATCAGAGAGATAATATTGGTTAAGCCGCGTATATCAAACATAACATACCGGTTAAACCACGCATTTCAGATGAACCTAAAATATTTCGGCTTCTCACTACTTTTTCCCATTTTTCTTCATTATGGACTCAATCCTTTGCAACTTCAAATCATTCTTAAACTTATTAATAAAATCATCAGCTCTTGAATCAACTTCCACGTCATCATCATCTTCATCATCACCATCATCCTCCACCATCCTCACCGTCTTCTTCACCCTCACAGTCTCCGGCCGGCGAGCCTCCACCGCCGCCACGTCATCATCATCACTATAATCTTCCTTAAACCCTACTTTCAAACTCTTTGACTTCTTCATCTTCGTTGACTTCTTACTGTCCACTAGCTTACTGTACACGTCATCCATGGTCTGAAACTCATCTTCTACACCATTATCACCCAAGACCTCTTCATGGGTCGGTTCAGAATCCAAAAGGGTATTTAGCATCGAAAACTCGCCGGAAAACTTGCCGGAAAACTCGTCGGCGCCGGAGACCACCTCGCCGGAATATTTAGCATCGAAATCATAATGGGTAGTTATGTTTTCACTTGGTTGATCTAAGTCAAAGTGTTGGTAATGCATAGGTTGGTTGAATACATATTGTGTAGCAGCTAATTCTATAGGTTGTGCATGGTGGTTAACATCATCATCATCACCATGGTGGTTGTGTTCAAAGGTGAAGGATTTGAGTCTAGTAAGAATGGAGGGTTGCTTTTGCTTTGGAGTCTCTTTTTGTTTATCATCATCATTATTATCTTGTTGTTGTTCTTGTGGTGGTTGGTTGCTTTGTGGTAAGTTGGAAGTGAAAAGAATGGTGGCAATCATAAGGTTAAGGAGGATGAAGAAGACAGTGGAAGTGAACCAGCTGTTGAGTGAAGACCAAAGAGATGGTGATGGTAAAGAAGAAGTTGCAGCCACTTCCATGGTTAGTGGAAAGAGAGAAGATGGAAAGTGTGTGGTGTGAGAGAGTGTTTGTGTGTGTGTTTTTTTAGTGTGTGTGATTGAGATGGAATTGAGTTGAGATGAGATGAGTTGGGTGGGATATTTTTGTGTAGTTGGATTAGTTTGTTTTTATCATTGATCCATAAATTCCAACCAAATGGAAGTTAACCAACTTATATTAGTTGCCATTTTATAGTGTGCATTAGTTGTGAGAATAGCTTGTTTAACTTTAAAATTCTAGAGAAAACCAATATGTTCTATGTTTGATAAGAAAGGTGATTGTCACACTTCTAAATTTTATTGGGATACTATACTGTACAAGTAGTTAAAACAGATTATACTTAAAGTACAACCGTTTATTGCATACAGTCAAGTGCCCCAATAAATTTTGAGAGTGTGCAAATCATTTCCCATTTGATAACACGACATAGAACACGGTTTGAGAACAACACGGAGATAAACATGTTTAAGTCATAAACAGGTTAAATCGTACAACCCGTTTAATAAACGATCCAGGTTCAAGTTTGATAGATGTTAAACAGGTCAACTCGTTTAACTATATTAGCCTTTAAAAATAAAAACATAAATATTGAAAACTGAAAATGATAAGCGAGAGTTATAAATGTGTAGTTACTTAATGATATATAATTTTGGGACATAAATCAGTGAACTTTAAATTATTAATTTATCAACATGTTCAACATATTTAGTTAAATGGTTAACGAGTCACAACGGGTTATATGTGTCACACAGGTTCCGGTTAAAGTTGAGATTCTTGACAAGGTTAAAGTCGATTGTGTTTAAGTTGACATAACGCTGACACGACCATCCGAACACAACTCGATTGCCACCCAGATAAGATGACATGCATGACAAGTAAAAAAAGAGCTTTATATCTTGCACAATTGTACAAGTTATCTACCACAGGTGTTTTGAATTATTTAAATAGGACGCATAATCTCATCAATCATATATGACAGAATTACAAAGAAAAATCAATGTTAAGATTTATTAAAGGTTATGTTAGTGCTAGCCAACTAGGTTGTTAGATGTGTAGTGTACATTAGTTTTGACATATGAGAATAACTTGGTTAGGTTTAATAATTCTAGAGAGGTTGAATAATAATAGAGATAACTAACATGATCTATGTTTGATTATTTGCTAGTAAAATCCTAAGGTTTAGATTTAGCAGTGTTATACATAATATCTATCACATGCATTTTGAATTATTAAGGTAGGGCTAGTGATCTACAATAGTTATATGTTACAAAACTAGAACGATCGAGGGACCAGTTTTGATGAAATTCTAATGAGTTATGGTTGTGTCGGCCGTTGAGGTTGTTTGATATGGTTTTATTCTAAATTAAGTAAAACCACCACCGACTAATGACGGATTATAACCTACTAATATGTAAAAGAAAATTAGGCTTAGCCATATCAGTTCAAATGTTACACAATCACACAACCAACTAATATATTCCAAGCAAGGATCTCTAATATTTTAGTATCCTCGTTGCTTCATACTAGGATTGAACCTAGATTATTCCAAAAGGGTTGTCTAATAAGTGTCCATAAGGCATTGGTTTAAATACATAAAAAGAAAATGTCGAGTTCATTAAATTAAAAATCGCATGTAATTAAGGTAATTTAAATGTTTAATTAATGTGTATTAAATGTATTTTTTAACTTAAAAGGAAAGTTCGAGTTTAGTTAATAACATTTAACCAGTGCCCTATAGGCACCTGTTAGACAAACCCTTTAATAGTGCAAGTGTGTAACACTTACTGATTAGAAGCTTTTTCTATCAACACCAATTATGTAGCTTCAGAAATCAGGTGTGTGTGTTCTAATGGTACCTCATATTGTGTGAGAAACTCTTCAATCAAATAGTTATGCGTTCAAGTCGTACTTAAAATATGCAAGATAAATTTGTGATGCATATATTGTAAGATAGTTAGTTGCCGTAAAAAAATTGTAGCTTCAACATTAGTGGAGATGAAGGCATTTGGAATAAGGTTTGTCACACAATATGAGCTACCATTAGAACACAAGCACTTGATTTCTGAAGCTATATAATTGGTGTTGATAGAACAAGCTTCTAATAAGCAAGTGTTGCACACTTGCACTATTAAAATCCCACATTTGGTCATAGTAAAACACATCTTGAAACTCAATAAAAAAAATTCAAATTCAAACACTACAAAATCATATGATTCATTATAGCTGTTATTAACAAATCGTAGACAATTACATACTTGTCCAATAGTAATTACCAAATTTTGGTAGGCAAAATAACTCATAATTTCAAAGTTGTAGACAATTTGAGGTCAAATGCTTTGTGGGATCAGTAGCATGAGATGGATGCAAATAGTCATGCGGTAGGAGTTTGTCATTTCAATATTTCAAACTTTGCTTAGTCGAATTATAAGATAGTGGGTTTCTAGTCTCTATCATAATCGCTATGAGGTAAAAATATTTTTTGGTAATCATGGATTTTTTCTAACTAGGGTTTGAGTTTACCGCTATAAATATAAAAAAATGGGTAACGTCTTTTTTTTTTTTNTTTTTTTTTTTTTTTTTTTTTTTTTTTTTTTTTTTTTTTTTTTTTTTTTTTTTTTTTTTTTTTTTTTTTTTTTTTTTTTTTTAAGATTAGTGTGAGAACTCCAAATTTATTTGCACATCAAGCAAGGTTTGAATTTTTAACCCCTCACATTTTTGTAATAATAGTCGTAAGCCTATTTAACAACCAGGTCACATTTTTATGGCTCATTATTATGTACAGTCTAATGGAGTTACATAAGGAACGAGAACAACGTAGTATAGGGTTTTACTCGTGTTAAATATAATTTTACAAGACTATAAAATGATGATTAAAGAAGTAGAAAACGTCATTATGATATACACATGAGAAATGCTAGCTTATGAAGCTCTAGTATAGTCGAAAGAATATATAAATTCAAACCTTGGACCTAACAAATATATGTGCCGACCATGGAAGCTTTGAGATGTGTGTTTAATAAAATAAAATACTACTACTAATGATAATAATATTAAAATTTTGCTAACAACATCGTAATTCTTGACTGTAAAATGAATCATACAAAACATAACATTTTGCATACAAATTGGATCGCAAAGTACAATCTATTTATGTCTATTTTAATATAAAGTAAAATGTTACTTAATCTAATAAAAAGTACAACGGATCAGATTCACTTCAAGACTCGCGAGTATTTACACCTTAATTTATGGGAGTTGATTGGCACACTCTTACTTTTGATTTACACATTTTATTGTACAACTGTTTGTGGTATAAATTGGAGTGTGCAAATTAAATCACCTCCCTTAATTTAATTATCTAACATCCCTATTTTGTTTTTCCAGCATGTGTTTCTTGTTTATTATATGGTACGTTTCGAAACAAGTTACTAAGTTAATCCTTTACGGAAGATAGATTGTTGTAAATAATGTCAAATTACATCGACTTATACTTTGAGTTCAATTTCATTAAATTTAGACGTTACTCTTTTAAAGTATTTTCTAAACTTTTGTAACGTTAGCATTTTACGAACATTTAGATGATGGGAAAACTTTGACCTCGTACATACATCTTTTTATTATTGCAACTAATCCTTCTCTAAAAACCTGGCCCGAGAGGGCGAGACAGTGCACCTGTTAAATTAATCTAGAATATGCTTTTGTGTCACTCTAGTTTATGTATATAAAGCCAAAAATTTATATCCAAACAACTACTTTAGCAACTTTTGTTTGAAAGTTATTGACTAATAGGAACGAATATGAAAGGCCAAATTAAAGCAAATAATGACTAATAGGATGGGCAACAATAATTGTGATTCATGGGCCACACAATCACTTTTACTATTTTGATTCTGTATTGAATCAAAGCATGTTCTAGATTTGATCTAGGGGTGTTCATGGATCGGGTAATATCCACAGTAACCGAAAATCGAAACCGAACCGAATTGAAAAAAACCGAACCATTGGTCATAACCGAAGCGAACCGAACTAAATATTCGGTTAACGGTTTGGATATGGGTTTGGCATAAAACCGAAAACCGAATTCTTATAAATATATATTTTTTCTGTGTATTTATATGAAAAAATAAATTACTAAAACTCTTTTTTAGTATAAATATAATATTTTTCTATGTATTTATATGAAAAAAAATTATTAAAACTCTTTTTTAGTATAAATATATCATTATTTAAGCTTGAATAAAAATTTTGTGATAAAAACATATATAATTAAATGAAAAAAAATAATTAAAATTATGTAATTCGGGTTATTCGGTTCGGTTTTCGGTTATAGGGTTCGGTTTTTGGTTATTCGGTTCGGTTTTCGGTTTAGAAAAAAAATAACCGAACTAACCGAACCGAATAAACCGAATAACCCGATAACCGAACCGATGAACACCCCTAATTTGATCACTGTTTTTTTAATTTTCTTTGTTTTAATGCGCATGTGGGTAATGTATATGGTCTTTAGTGACCCCTAATTTGATCACTGTTTTTTTAATTTTCTTTGTTTTAATGCGCATGTGGGTAATGTATATGGTCTTTAGTGACCTTATTGGATCATGAAGCAAGAAAAACTTAATAGTATACTTAATTTACACGCTTAATATAAGAAAAGTAATAGCCTACTTAATTTTCACATCATAAGGGCATGCAGGCTAAAAAAGCACATTATAATGGGTAATTTTTTATTTGGATTATAATGCAAGAACATTCAATGTACATCAATATACAAAAGCCCATTTTGGCATGATACATTGATGATTGATGCACACATTTGATGTACCATTTCATATGATCATATAATATCTCTCTCTCTCTCTCTCTTTTTTTATTTTATTTTTATTTTATTTTCCTTTTTTTTATTTATTACATTAAAAATATGTATAAATTCTTTTTTCTTGCTTTATGCATGGTAAATTATTTCTTTTGGCCAAGCGTCAAACATACTATTTTTATCAATCAAATAATTCTTCAAGCAAGGAGACTATTTATTACTGTAGTATCCAATTAAAACTGTACGATAAAAAAGGTGAGACTTTAACTCCAAAATTTAATACAAGTTGTGTAAAAACAAATGGGTCAAATTAAATTGTTACTACAAGTCAAAATCAGATGAGCCGTATTCTTTACAAGTCATATTTAAAATGCATTGCATCTCATTTTTTTTTTGCTTATAAAATCAGCAGCAAATAAGTCGACCAAATGGAATCAAGTATCTCTTCATCAATAACTAGCGTGCGGTTTCTGTTAGCGTTTTAAGATGGGGAAAACCCCTAAAGGAATGGTTACAACGAAAAAACAACATGCCATTAAAGTTGGATGCAGGGATCGAGCTTTTCTTTGGGGATACATCCGCATAGTGCAAACCCTTCAAAGAACTGATGGAATGATAATGCCCCCAGCAAGGGTCTTCTAACTTTGCACGAGCGTTTTGATACGTCTAATGAAAGGCCAACCATGACTAAATGTGACACGATTCCTAGTTCCAACACCTATCAAATGTAGAATCAGTAAAAAAGGGTTAAAAACACGAGTAATCCATTTTTTCTATGCAAACTAGCTACCTGCCATTGCTTATTAATTAAACTCACTATAAAAGAAAGAAAAAACCAGTCATTTATTGTGTGTTTATATGTTATTTTATTAGATTAAAAAGTTTAGAAATGAATGGATAGTATTCCAGTTGTTTACATTTTGTAAAATGGAATGATGTTTTTACGTGTAATAAAAATGTCGACATAATTCAGTGAATTTATGAAGAAATAGTCGAAAGAGTTTGACAGAAATTGTGTGGACACCAATTGAAATTCTATCAAGTTGAAGAGATAACGAATATGTGGAAGTTATGCCCAACCCATAGGATGGGTTAGAAAGTTTTTCGACAAAGACTTGGTATTGACTATCGTTTACTCTTTGCCATTGACTTTGAAAAGTAGAAGGTTTGTGTACCCATATATACATGATCGTTACCAAAGATATATCATATGATTACCTTGATTACTCACTTTTAAATTTTGACGATCAAACAAGCATTAACAATGTGTCCAACTTCCTCCAAAAATCTTACTGTTCATATGCACAATTTCACTTATGTCCTTATGATGCTCATTTTTGTGTTAGCAAAAACCAGTGCTAATGATTTCAACAAATCAAGGGAAGCAAAAGCTTTGCTTGCAACTAATTGGTGGGAATATAGAAATGCTTCTTCTGATCATTGTACCTGGCCTTATATTTATTGCAATGAAGAAGGAAGTGTCTATTGGATAGACTTTTACTGTGATGATAATGAAGGTCTAGGTGATCTGAGAAGCCTCGACTTCGCTTCATTTCCAAACCTTGAGCGTCTTTCTATTAATGTATGCAAGCTTGAAGGGAGCATCCCAGAGCAGATTGGTTTGCTTTCAAATTTAACACATCTTTCCCTTTCTGGTAATCAACTCACTGGTAAATTACCTCACTCTTTTTCCAGTCTCACCCGTTTGGAAAACCTTGATCTTTCTAACAACTATATCACAGGTGTTTCGTTGGCCAATCTCACCCGTTTGTACGCCCTTGATCTTTCTAACAACTATATCACAGGTGTTTCGTTTGCCAATCTCACCCGTTTGGAAAACCTTTATCTTTCTAATAACAATCTCACAGGTGTTTCGTTGGCCAATCTCACCAGTTTGGAAAACCTTTATCTTTCTAATAACTATCTCACAGGTGTTTCATTTACCAATCTCACCCGTTTGAAACACCTTGATCTTTCTAATAANATCTTTCTAACAACTATATCACAGGTGTTTCGTTTGCCAATCTCACCCGTTTGGAAAACCTTTATCTTTCTAATAACAATCTCACAGGTGTTTCGTTGGCCAATCTCACCAGTTTGGAAAACCTTTATCTTTCTAATAACTATCTCACAGGTGTTTCATTTACCAATCTCACCCGTTTGGAACACCTTGATCTTTCTAATAACTATATCACAGGTGGTTCATTTACCAATCTCACCCGTTTGGAAAACCTTGATCTTTCTAATAACTATCTCACAGGTGTTTTGTTAGCCAATCTCACCCGTTTGAAATACCTTGATCTTTCTAATAACGCTTTAACTGGCATTCTCCCAGCTCAGATTGCGGGTTTGAAGAATTTATATCATCTAGATCTTAGTCGTAACAAATTTATTGGTCAAATCCCTTCATCATTTGGTTCCATGGTTAATCTCACCAACCTATACCTGAGCGCAAATCAGCTGAATGGATCAATCCCACCTGCACTTATAACCAACTTGCATAAGCTTGAATCGTTGGACCTGAGTAATAACAATCTTCATGGTCCAATTTCCTCAAGAGCTAATTTACATGTTTCCTTCACAAGTTTAAGATACCTCAATCTTTCTCATAATAATTTCAATGTTAAAATTCCATCTCAGCTAGTGAAGTTGACGAGTTTGACTACTGTGGATCTTAGTCAAAACCAGTTAATGGGTTCGATCCCATCATATCTTGATTCCATGGCCAATCTCACCAACCTGACCTATCTTTCATGTCGTGGGAATCTACTCACAGGTAAGCTGCCAGTTTGGCTCAAAAATCTCACACAATTAGTAAACCTTGATCTTAGTCGAAACAACTTTACCGATCTTATCCCGCCATCTTTTGGATCCATGGTCAATCTCAAGGTTCTCGACTTAAGCGACAACAATCTTAATGGTCCAATTCCGTCAAGTTTTGGTAATCTAAGCCAACTTCGATTCTTAGACCTTGCCATGAATTCTATCAGTGGGCCTATTCCCCTAGATATAGCATATTTGATGAATTTCAATTTGGGACATTTAGACCTTCATCATAATCGTCTTGTGGGTGCTATTCATCCAGAATTTGGGAAGCTCTTACCACCTTCTTACCTTGATTTATCATCAAATCAGTTGTCAGGATACATGTCGTTTGGTAATCCCTGTTTTCTTAGGCATCTAGACCTTTCTAGTAATCTGATGACGGGAGCTATCTCAAGTGTATGTGATTGCAGATACTTAGAATACTTGGACATTAGTAGTAATCATTTTGTTAGAAAAGCACTTAATCTGGGTGACTTCCCATATTTATCGTTTTCAAATCAGTCTCAGAATCATCTTAATGGAGAAATGGGTTGCCCATCCAATAATCTGACAAGTGGACAATCAGAAACCAATGAACATAAACGAAGAAAACAGCACGTACCCCGTTTGACCATTTTTCTTCCCATTATTGTTGGCCTTTGCTTCTTAGTGGTTGCGCGTTTATTTTACAATCGTGAAAAGGCTACTACAAAGAAAATACAGCCAGAAATCATAAAACATGGAGACGTATGCACGATAATGAATTATGATGGAACAATTGCATATGAAGACTTCATCGCAGCTACAGAGGATTTTGACCTCAAATACTGCATTGGAACCGGCGGCTATGGTAGTGTTTATGAAGCAAAACTGCCTAGCGGTCAAACATTTGCTTTGAAAAAACTTCATCGGTATGAAGCTAAGCAACCGATATTCGACCAGAGCTTCAAGAATGAAGTCCAAGTGTTAACCAGCATAAGACACAAAAGCATTGTGAAACTGTATGGGTTTTGTTTGCATAACAAATGCAACTTCCTTGTATATGAATACATGGAAAAAGGGAGCCTATTTTGTGCATTGAGTGACAATGAATTGGCTACTGAATTGGATTGGATGAAGAGGGTGAACATAATCAAAGATGTAGCCCATGCTTTAGCTTACATGCATCATGATTGCAATCCACCTATCGTTCATAGAGACATATCAAGCAAAAACATTCTTCTAAACTCGGAAATGGAAGGATTTGTTGCTGACTTTGGAGCAGCCAGGATGCTTGACCCCGATTCATCCAACCAAACAGTCATCGCAGGAACTTTGGGATACATTGCTCCAGGTAGTTACTTCTACACATTGTTACACTTCTTAAGTATAATTACGTCTAGCTAGTAGCAGCTAAACTTTGCTAACATTCTTTTTTGGTATATGATCATTTAGAACTTGCATATAGCATGATTGTGAACGAAAAATGTGACGTGTATAGCTTTGGAGTGGTGGCACTCGAAACAATTGGAGGGAAACATCCTGGAGAGCTTCTTTCATACTTCAACTCTTCTAGCAGCCAAGGTACAATGTTGGAAAGTATATTGGACCAGCGTCTCTCTTACCCAACAGACAGGCTAATCGAAAAGGAAATTCTGCATGCTTGTCATGTGGCATTGGCATGCATTCTCACAGATCCAAAGGCTAGGCCGACCATGAGAAACGTTTCACAGGAATTATCGCGTTGAGGATATCATGATTCAGTTCAGTCTATCTCACAGCTTCGTTATATGGAGAACAACATCTGTTGTTTTGTATATATTTGTTGATGTAATAATATATTTCATCCTTTCTCAAAAAAAAAAAAAAAAAAAAAAAAAAAAAAAAA